>JARQOD010006569.1:0-42353 GCA_033576555.1 Oophaga sylvatica | reverse complement strand
AAAACCCTACAAAAATCCAACAATTCTGATTACAAAAATACTGAGATCACACGATCTCGCCACCCGCTAAATCAGATCTCAGTGTGAACAAAAACCAAGCCGCAGCAGCTGAAAAAACAGGAAAAAGCAAATGAGCAAATAACAGAGGCTGCAGATAAACTGTGAGGAGCTCAGGCCCCAGGAGGGGACCTGGCTGACCTCCACAAAAGTGCAGAAAACAATGCAAAAAGCAAGCACAAAAAGAAAAGAAAAAAATATCTTATCTGAAAGCAGGAGATGCAGGCAAGACTCCAGCAAACTTCCAAATGAACCAGGAACCACAATTGAGACAAGAACAATTGATCACCGGCAACCATCATGGGAGGGAACCTCCCTTATATCAGACCAGTCAGTGAACCCAGATTGCCACTCCTCGCTGAAAGGTTCAGTACTGTCTGTAACCACCAGAGGGAGCCTCTGCTCAGAAACCATCTCTAACACATTCATAACAGGCAAGGCTCCAGCGTAGCAACCTACCGTTGGTTCCAGACACTGTGTGCAGCCAGCTCAGAGGGTTGTGGTCGGTTACCACAATGAAGGTGCGCCCATACAGGTAGGGCTGCAAACGTTGCAGTGCCCAGACCATGGCCAGGCACTCCTTCTCGATGGTGAAGTACGCCACGTCCCTCCGCAGAAGTTTCTGTCTCAGGTTCAACACGGGGTGCTCCTGGTTCCCCAAGTCGACCTGGCTGAGTACAGTACCGAGGCCAAATTCGCTGGCGCCGGTCTGTACCAGGAATGGCCGACTGCTGTCGACTGCTTTTAACACTGGAGAGCTGCACAGGGCTGTTTTCAAAGCTAGGAATACCGCCTCACAGCCATCTGTCCAGTTGACTGTTTGGGGTAGACCGTGCTTTGTGAGGTCCGTCAAGGGTTTTGCAAGGGTGCTATAGTTCTGCACGAACCGCCTATAGTACCCTGCAGTGCCCAAGAAGGACATCACCTGTTTTTTTGTCCTGGGGATGGGCGAACCCCCATGATCGCGTCCACTTTCTCTGGCTCTGGACTCATGGAACCCCCGCCTACCCGGTGCCCCAGGTAGTGGACCTTGCTCATGCCCATCTGGCATTTTCCCGGCTTGATGGTCAGACTTGCCTGGTGAATACGCTTGAGCACCTCCTGGAAATGCTGAAGGTGTTCCAGGTGGAACTGAAGACTGCAATGTCATCCAGGTATGCCACGGCGTACTTCTCCAGTCCCTGAAGCAGGTGGTTGACCATCCGCTGGAAAGTGACGGGCATTTTTCATGCCGAAGGGCATGACCGTGGACTCGTACAGTCCAAAAGGGGTGATAAAGACTGATCTCTCAGGAAATCTGCCAGTATCCCCTGCTTAAATCAATGATGGATATGTATTTGGCGTTCTCCAATCACTCAAGCAGATCCTCGATTCGCGGCATCGGGTGTGCATCAGAGGTGGTGATGGTGTTGAGCCCCCTGTAGTCCACACAGAACTGGGTGGTCCGATCCTTTTTAGGCATGAGAACTACAGGTGAGGCCTACGCGCTTTTGGATCGTTGAATCACCCCCAGCTGCAACATCTCAGCGATCTCCTGGCGCATAATCTGCTGCAGCTCTTCAAAGATCTGATAAGGTGTTCGCCGTAGTGCGGCATGATTCCCGGTGTCCTCCTCGTGAACCGCTAACTTCGTCCGCCCGGGTCGGTTGGAGAACATGGCCCAGAAGGGTTCCAGGGTGGCCAGCAACTGCGACCGCTGGAGTATGGTTAGCGAGGCACTTATCTCCATGTCCTCAATGGACCCATTGGCCTTGGCTTGGCCCAGCATGTCCAGGAGGGGGTCTTCCTCCCCGTCCTCGGAAAGGTTGCAGACCGGTAGGACGCAGGCTTTACGTTCGTGATGAGCTTTCATCATGTTAACGTGAAAGGCCTTGCGCCTACCACGAGCGTGGTCAAGCGTGACCACGTAGGTGACTGGGTTGAGCTGTTGGTGCACGACGTACGGGCCTTCCCAGGCTGCCTGCAGCTTATCCTTTGGTACGGGGACCAGCACTCACACCTTTTGACCCACCTGGTAGGTCCGCTCCCGGGCGTTCTGGTCGTACCAGTGCTTCTGGTCAGCCTAAGCCTGCTTCATGTTGTCATGCACCAACTGCGTCAAGGTCTGCATCTTGTCGCGGAAGCGCATGACCTAATCCACGATGGACACTTCCGTGGGGTTTGGCTAATCTTCCCAGGATTCTTTTACCAACCCAAGGGATCCCCGGACTCGCCTGCCGTACAGAAGCTCGAAGGGGGAGAACCCCTTCGAGGCCTGCGGAACTTCTCTGTCGGCAAATAGCAGGTGTGGGAGGTACCGCTCCCAATCGCGTCCCTGGGTCTCAACCAGCATGTGGAGCATCTGTTGGACATAAGTTGGGTCCCTTGATCGATAAGCATCTCCCTGGGGAATCCTACCCGTGAAAAGATGGTCACCAGTGCATCCGCCACATCTGCCCTAGTTGAGGACAGAGCTACTGCCTCCAGGTAGCGTAGTCTACCACAGTAAGGATGTATCGCTTTCCAGAGCTGCTGGGGACAGCCAGCGGGCCGCCACAATCCTCCGGAAAGGCTCCTCTATCACTGGCAACGGGATCAGGGGAGCCTTAAGAGCAGGCCCCGCCTTTCCCACTCTTTGGTGATACAGGAGCGGCAGTAGTTAGTCACATCTGTCCCCATCTTGGGCCAATAGAAGTGTTGAGACAGCCATGCCTTAGTTTTGCTGATCCCAAGTGTCCAGCGAGTGGAATCTCATGGGCAATCCGCAACAACTCACCTCGGAACTGGTACGGGACGACCAGCTGTTTTTCCCTCAACCACTCCTTTTGGGAATCTCCGGGTACTGTCTCCCGGTACAACCTTCCTCGTTCCCAGAACACCCTCTCCTTATCAGTCACGGAGGTGGGCGTCTCGGCGAGGTGCCTCAAGTTCTCCAGGCTCGCATCTGAGTGCAGAGCGGCCTGGAACTCCTGGCTGGAGGCAGCCAGAAGTGACGTCAGGGTTCCTTCCTCACTGGGACCCTCTGGGACCTGCTCTGGGTCCACCTCTGGTTCAGTCTCTCCTGTAGCAGAGGAGGGTCCAGATGGCAGGGCGCTACCTGCGATCCGGGCACTCTGACTGCGGGTGACAGCAGCTACTGTACGTATGCTGTCTCCCCGGGGAATTCTACAGACCCATCAGCCTGCGCTGCTATGGGTTCTACTTCCCCATCCACCCCCCACATTTCAGGAGCAGTGCTACTTATGGGCCAGTTACCTTCCTCGGTGGCACTGGTCAGTGGCATGGCGTCACCTTCCTCACTGTTCCCATGCACCTCCCCATTTCCTTGAGCACCGTTGCTTGCTCCTGCTAGGGGTTCCTCAGCCGTCTCACTCCGCAGAGCGACGTGGCTGAGCACTCCTGTACCTGTGGACACATCTACCGTTTCAGAAAAAGAGTTTAACAGGTTCCGTTGGCACAGATCCCTAGGGAAAGAATGGTTGTTAGTTGCATAATCACTTAACAAAGCATTGGCAGGTAATACATGCAGTTTCCCATCACTATCATCATCATACTCAGGGTCAACGTTACCCTTATTATCAGATTGGGGAGGGGTGTCAGGGATGTAGTATGCGACCATCCTCCCCAAATCAGTCCCCAGTAAAACATCAGTGGGCAGGTTTTTGGACACCCCGACTTCCTTCACCCCACTCCCGGCACCCAAGTCAATGAAAACCCGGGCCATCCGCAAGGGACAGCGGACGCCCCCAATCCCTGTGACAGGGTTTTCCCCGGAATCAACTCTTCAGGGGCCGCCAGTTCGGGTCGGATGAGGGTTCGTTCAGCCCCGGTGTCCTTGAGGCCTGTAGCAATACGGGCCCCCACACGGACATGCTGCACGTTGTCATCAATCCTCCCAACCACAAGAACCCACCAAAAGAACAGAGGCGTTGGGCCCGGAGGCCTTGGCTGGGGGGGTTCTTCTGCGCAGATATGTCCAGTCCGTTTACAGGAGAAATACTGGCGAGGGTCTGATGTAGGCCTGGTGTTGGCGAAGGGAACAAGGCTTCCAGAGGGACGGCTGGCAGGGGCACTGGGGTTAGTCGCAGGCTTACCCCCTCTCCAGCTGGCGGTGACTGGCTTCCGCACCTCGGGTTTCCGGTTGGCCTCATAGTTGTCGGCGATCTGCGCTGCCTTGTCCGCGTCCTCTGGTTCTTGGTCCAGTATGACCTGGTGGACCTCGGCTGGTCAAATGTGTAGGAACTGGTCTTTTATCATCAGGTCCTCCAGCCACTCAAAAGAGGTCACTGACAGTCCTCGGGTCCACTGTCTGAAGTGGGTCCTGAGTCCTTGCACCACATCACTATAACTGTCGTATGGGCCACGTTGGAGGTTCCGGAATTTCTTGCGGTAAACCTCATGTGTCAGTCGATATTTGGCCATCAGGGCCTGCTTGATGGCCTCATACTTTCCATCTTGCTCTGCAGGGAGGGATGCCCTTTAGCCCGGGGGTCAAGTACCTGGCCCATTGGCTCTCAGGCAGCTGGTACTGTCTGCAGGCTTTCTCAAAAAATGTCAGAGTCCCTGTCCTTGTCCATCATGGTAAAATGTTCTGGCCGTGGCTTCGGACTCTGAGCGCTGCTGGGCTCACTGCTCCGGGCTGTGGAGGATATCGCCCCCTGCCTGAGCATTTCCAGTTCATGGTTTCTCTGATCTTGGCGCTCGGCTCTTTCGGCCTTCCACTGCTGGGCTGCTCTCTCTTCCCACTGGTCAGCTCTCTCTCGAGCTTGCTGAATCAGCTGCAGACGTCCATCATGGTCTTCGGTGGGGAGTTGATCCAAGGCCGCCTGCAGGTAAGGATCCAACCCGCCCTGGGTGTAAGCATTCAGTGGTTGGGCCTCCGCTGCAGCACCAACTCTGCTTGGGCCGGCTCCTGCGCCCACCCCTCTCTCTCAGCCTCGTCCAATGCCACCAGGGCCAGGATCAGTTGGGCTTTGCTTAGGCTCGTGGGGTCATGGCCTCGGTACGTGTATATTCCAGCAAGAGTTTCCTTTTTCTGCTGTGCGTACCAACTTTCTCCTCTTGCAGCCATGATTGCCAAATAAAAGATAGGATAGAAAAACAAAGAGGAGGGAGGGGGTAACCGCAAGTACACACAATTGTCTCAGGACTAGTAAACACTGAGTTCGTTCTCCAAAACTTTTGCTGCAGGGTCCCTGGAAGAACCGTGCAAGTTTTTTAGTGAGAGGAATGATTGCTCACACCAGATCACTAATGCTCTATAATCCCACCGCTGCCACCAATATGTCACGAACAGCACACACAGACAGAGGTCCGAGGGATCACGGCTTGGGATCCCACCGCTGCCACCAATATGTCACGAACGGGACAAACAGACAGACGGAGGCCCGGGGAATCACGGCTTAGGATCCCGCCGATGCCACCAATATGTTGAATGCAGGGATTTATACTTATCCCACTTCCCAGTTCCACTTAGGGACTTGCAGCTCTCTGGCGCCCCCTTACCCTCAGGTCAGTCAGGGAACTGCACCTAGGATAATTAGTCGCCGGACGGGCCGCTTGAATGGGTACTGGCTATTGGGTACGCTACAGTGAGGGAATTATAACTACTCCTAGCCGCAGCCAGGCAATACACTTATAAAACCCGCTCCGTCACTGACAACGCCACCCAAAAGCTCAGCACTACACACACTCGTTAGCTGCCACCAGCCTCTGGGTCTAGAATGTGGGGCAGAGGCCACCCAAATTTAGTAGCGTAGTATACCTCAGGCTCATGCAAATTCGTTACAGAGCATAGAGAACGAACTAGTAATTTTATATCTTTACTCCAAAAAGTTTGACAGTGTTTATAAAGTGTTAAAACAAGGTTTTACAAAAAGGAAACAATTAAAATATGTACACGCAATTACAACTAAAACAGGGTTAAAGAAAAAAACTTACATGGCACTTAGATCATTCCGGCGAATCAGACAGGGGGGAAAAGAAGGGGGTCCACACCACCATGCATGACAGTGTGGCTGTCTATCTCAGCTCTCTTGCAGAATCTGACACCCTGTCTCAGTGGCTGTACTGTATAGTTCTGGGTCATAGAAACGTATAAAGCACTGCACTCTCAAGTGGGAATTCTATGCAAAATAGTACGAATTTATTTATACAACCAAAAAAGTGAGGAGCACAACAATAAGTGCGACACAAACAGCATTGACGTTTCGACTCTCCCGAGTCTTAATCATAAGTCGCTATATAAAAAAGAAAAAGAGATAACAAAAATAAATAACAGAACATGGCTGTGATATAATGTAATGATAGGCACATTCAAGAGAAATAAATAACATGGAAAAAAAAAAAAAACAACCAAATGGCATAATTATTTGTGAACACATCATGAAGACATACAAGCACCAACTGTATACCGGAAGTAATAAAAGTATAGAATTGAGTGGTGATTGGAATCTACCCAAGGTAAGTATATGAAATAAAGATAATAGAAGAATAGGTCACAAACAAGGATGGGTTTACCTGGAACTTATGGTTCAGAGGAAGCACCAGAGAAATAATAAATTTCTAGATCCAAAGAAAAAGTGATCAAAAAGGAGGAAAATTAGATTAAATTAACGCTGCAGAAGTTCAACACTGGTAAGAATTGTATAGTTGGATAAAATACCTGTAATGCTTCCGGACCGGGAACATGGCAACGACAACAATCTCGCCGAAGGTTTGGGTCATTCAGCTCCGGCAGCGACTCTTCAGCAGGATCCAGCAGGCCACATTTTTTATCCAGAAGTCGCAAGGGAGGCCAGCACAATACAAACGTACAAGAAGATCGCGGAGAAAAAATGACTACTCGTTCACAGGTAGGCTACCGAACCAGGTAGTTAACATCTCAGGGTACTCCCTTGCACCCACGGAACTCTCCATCCTTCAGAAAGGACTATCGTTCTGCCCTACTCCCAGCTGGAACTCCTTCCAGTTGGAACAAGACCTACAACGATTTTATAGAAATTTAAGATTGAAAACGCATTTTGCTGTGTCACCATCGATCGATACACCTATTCACCCTCCTTTGGAATTATCTATTCTAAACTTTGGTCTCCGCAATCCTAGTACATTTTCTCCACCTCATGTCTACCACCCTGTTGAAACTTTCATCTCTCTAGTTGATCGTGAGGTCAAATCACTATCCCACCAAGAGGTTGGGTTTCTTTCCCACTCACTCGAATCTCTCCCGTGAGGAGAAACAAGCTATATCTTCCCTACGTTCAAATTCTGACATTATCATTAAGCCAGCTGATAAGGGTGGCGCCATCGTGGTGATGGACCAAACCCAATATCGCCGTGAGATTGACAGACAACTCTCAGATTCAGAGACCTACATGATTGTCTCCAGGGATCCCACCCCGGTTATTAAAAGGAAAATACATGACCTTGTTCAATCCTCTTTGGATAATCACATTATCGATACGAAAACGGCTACTTTCCTACAAAACCTCTATCCAATTACCCGGTTTTTTACATTCTACCCAAAATTCATAAAAATCTCCATAACCCTCCTAGAAGGCCAATCGTGGCCTCCACCGAGTCGATTCTAGCCCCACTCTCTGTTTACTTAGAAAAGGTCCTCACACCCCTGGTCAAGGGGACAAGGTCATTTCTACTTGATACAGGACATTTCCTTAACATAATTCGTCAATTGGATACTGTACCAGTCGCAAGTCTTCTGGTTACACTAGATGTCTGTAGCTTGTACACTTCTATAATTCATGAAAAGGGAATCAGGGCCACTAAGTCACTTTTGGACAAATCTAACTTATCACCTAACTCCATCCAATTTTGCCTAGACCTTCTAAGATTGGTCCTGTATGAAAATTTCTTTTTATATGGTGATACCTTCTATGTACAGAAGCGTGGGACCGCAATGGGTTCCAATGTAGCTCCGGCCTATGCTAATGCCTATATGGACTTATTTGAATCTGAACATGTATACAACAATACACTCTTTTTGCAGTACGCATTACTCTACCATCGATACATAGATGATATTTTTCTTATCTGGACCGGTACCTCAGATACTCTATTATGTTTTTTAAATACCTCAATTCGATTTTCCCCGAATTACAGTTTACCATCCATCATGACGATTCACGAATCCCATTCTTAGACACTTTGGTACTAAAGGATTCAGAGGGACACTAGACAACTGATCTCTTCACTAAGCCGACCGATTGCAATGGCCTGTTGCATTATACGAGTTGTCATCCTAAGTCCACAAGGAACAGCCTACACGATCCCAGTTCAAACGTGTTACACGCATAGTGACCGATCCCTTAACATGCAAAACCAGACTTCAAACCATGGCGGACAAATTCAAAGACCGACACTATCCGGAGAAACTTCCTCCCCTACGTTTAGTTCTCCTGTCTCTTATATGCATATCCCCTTCTTTTGACCATCCTTTATTTGCACCATATCTAATAATACCGCTCTGCCTGTATGCTGCTCATGCGCTACACACGTCCCTGGCTTCCACTACGCAGTCGCACTAGTGCTCCTATTATCGGCTATGGCATTTCCGGTCCGGATGACGCACATCCGGTCCGGCGATTGCCGCCGGCTTATATCCCCGGCCATTCTAGTCCTGCAGCACGCCGCCACTGAGCAAGGCGCGGGAGCGCCGCTGTTACATCCTTTATACAGGTAACTAATTTGCATTTTCAGGCAACCATTCAGCGCCGGTATGCTGGCAACAATTTAACCTTTTATGCTGGGTCACCCCTTTCTTTACGTGCATATTTAATCAGGTGGTGTGTACATAATTATTAACGATGCAGGAGCTGTTCAATACTTCTAACACTGATATCTGCAGCTATTTTATCTGTACTATTAGCACAGCTTATGTCATTCTGTAACCTTCCGCGGCCTCAAATACACATTTATCTCACTTAGATTCAGCATCTGCCTGGCTGAACACCTTTAGACTCCATTTGTTTACCTACAACCATACAGGTATTTTCATTTATAGGACTCCTATTCTCTATTTTTTCACAAATTTTTTTTCACACTTTCCTGCATTAGACTTTTAACCCTGTTTTTCGTTCCCCTCACATTCCTATGTCTTAGGTCGTATCTTTAAGGGGGCACCCTTTTCTGAGCTTTTCTTTGCCATCACAAGCATTACAGGTATTTTATCCAACTATACAGTCATGGCCAAAAGTTTTGAGAATGACACATATTATATTTTCACATGATCTGCTGCCCTCTGGTTTTTATGTGTGTGTTTGACAGATGTTTTTATCACAGACAGAAATATAATAATTGTAAACATATGAGTAACAAAAGCTTATATTGATAGTTAGAATGAGTTAATGCAGCAAGTCAATATTTGCAGTGTTGACCCTTCTTCTTCAGGACCTCTGCAATTCTCCCTGGCATGCTCTCAATCAACTTCTGGACCAAATCCTGACTGATAGCAGTCCATTTTTACACAATCAATGCTTTCATTTTGTCAGAATTTTTAGGTTTTTGTTTGTCCACCCGTCTCTTGATGATTGACCACAAGTTCTCAATGGATTAAGATCTGGGGAGTTTCCAGGCCATGGACCCAAAATCTCTATGTTTTGTTCCCTGAGCCATTTAGTTATCAACTTTGCTTTATGGCAAGGTGCTCCATCATGCTGGAAAAGGCATTGTTGATTGCCAAACTGCTCTTGGAGGGTTGGGAGAAGTTGCTCTTGGAGGACTGTTATGATTTGGTAGCTGAGGAGTGCAGGTAAAAAAGGCAATACACCAGAGCAGTTGGAATCTATGAGATTGCAGTACCCTGACTAACCACCACAACTAGAGGCAGCCGTGGAGCGTTCCTACGTTGGTCCTAGACGCCTCGTCACAGCCTGAGAAACTAACTATACCTACAGATAGAAAGAGGAAAGCTATCTGCCCCGGAGCAGATCCCCAAAGAACATAGAAAGCCCCCAAACATGTAATGGCGGTTAGACAAGAAGAAATACTGACACAGACAGAAAATAGTATGAGCAAACGTTGGGGCCCAAACTATCTAAATAGAAAAGGATAGGAAGGGCACTTACTGCATTCCCAGAAAACCCTGAAAAGCACCAACTCTACTAATTTCAAAAACACCTGAGATCACACGACCTCTACCACCTAAATTAGTTCTCTGGTGTAACAAAATCAAAACAGCAGCCACTGAAAAAACTGGAAAAAGCAAATGTACAAAACATAAGTGGCTAACTAAACTGAGAGGGCAAAAGCCCCCGGAGGGGACCCTGAAGGCCCCCACAGAAGTGCAGGACAAAATGCAAAAATCAAGCACAAAAACAAAAAGAAGAAAAAGTCTTATCTGTTAGCAGGAGATGCAGACACGACACAGCAGGCTACAAAGGAAACAGGAATCAAGGATTGAGACCAGAACAATTGATCACCGGCAACCCTGATGGGAAGGCGACTCCCTTAAATAAGACCAGTCAGTAACACCTGATTCCCAATCCTCACAATCTTCACTGGACAGTCCAGTACCGCTTGTAACCACCAGAGGGAGCCTCTGCTCAGAACTCATTTCAAGTCCATTCACAACAGAGGACATTCTGGTACCATTCTTTATTCATGGCTGTGTTTTTAGGCAAGACTGTGAGAGAGCCGATTCCCTTGGCTGAGAAGCAACCCCACACATGAATGGTTTCAGGATGCTTAACAGTTGGCATGAGACAAGACTGGTGGTAGCGCTCACCTTGTCTTCTCCGAATGAGGCGTTTTCCTGATGTCCCAAAACAATCGAAAAGGGGATTCATCAGAAAAAAATAACTTTACCCCAGTCCTCAGCAGTCCACTGCCTGTACTGTTGTGAATGGACTTGAAATGAGTTCTGAGCAGAGGCTCCCTCTGGTGGTTACAAGCGGTACTGGACTGTCCAGTGAAGATTGTGAGGAGTGGGAATCAGGTGTTACTGACTGGTCTTATATAAGGGAGTCGCCTTCCCATCAGGGTTGCCGGTGATCAATTGTTCTGGTCTCAATCCTTGAGTCCTGTTTCCTTTGTAGCCTGCTGTGTCGTGTCTGCATCTCCTGCTAACAGATAAGACATTTTCTTCTTTTTGTTTTTGTGCTTGATTTTTGCATTTTGTCCTGCACTTCTGTGGGGGCCTTCTGGGTCCCCTCCGGGAGCTTTTGCACTCTCAGTTTAGTTCAGCCACTGATGTTTGTACTTTTGCTTTTTCCAGTTTTTTCAGTGGCTGCTGTTTTGATTTTGTTACACCAGAGAACTAATTTAGGTGGTAGAGGTCGTGTGATCTCAGGTGATTTTGAAATTAGTAGAGTTGGTGCTTTTCAGGGTTTTTTGGGATTGCAGTAAGTGCCCTTCCTATCCTTTTCTATTTAGGTAGTTTGGGCCCCAACGTTTGCTCATACTATTTTCTGTCTGTGTCAGTATTTCATCTTGTCTAACTGCCATTACATGTTTGGGGGCTTTCTATGTTCTTTGGGGATCTGCTCCGGGGCAGATAGCTTTCCTCTTTCTATCTTTAGGTGTAGTTAGTTTCTCAGGCTGTGACGAGGCGTCTAGGACCAACGTAGGAACGCTCCACGGCTGCCTCTAGTTGTGGTTAGTCAGGGTACTGCAATCTCATAGATTCCAACTTCTCTGGTGTATTGCCTTTTTTACCTGCACTCCTCAGCTACCGAAACATAACACTGTACCTTTTGCAATATCAGTCTGTCCATGATGTTTTTTCTGGAGAGAAGTGGCTTCTTTGCTGCCCTCCTTGAGACCAGGCCTTGCTCCAAGAGTCTCCGCCTCACAGTGCGTGCAGATGCACTCACACCTGCCTGCTGCCATTCCTGAGCAAGCTCTGCACTGCTGGTAGCCCGATTCCACAGCTGAAACACTTTTAAGAGACGGTCCTGGCGCTTGCTGGTCTTTCTTGGGCGCCCTGGAGCCTTTTTGGCAACAATGGAACCTCTCTCCTTGAAGTTCTTGATGATGCGATAGATTGTTGACTGAGGTGCAATCTTTCTAGGTGCGATTCTCTTCCCTGTTAGGCCATTTTTGTGCATTGCAATGATGACTGCACGTGTTTCTTTAGAGATAACCATGGTTAACAGAAGAGAAACAATGATGCCAAGCACCAGCCTCCTTTTAAAGTGTCCAGTGGTGTCATTCTTACTTAATCATGACAGATTGATCTCCAGCCATGTCCTCATCAACACCCACACCTGTGTTAATGGAGCAATCACTGAAAAGAGGTTAGCTGGTCCTTTTAAGGCAGGGCTGCAATGATGTTGAAATGTGTTTTGGGGGATAAAGTTCATTTTCTAGCCAAATATTGACTTTGCAAGTAATTGCTGTTAAGCTGATCACTCTTTATAACATTCTGGAGTATATGCAAATTGCCATTAGAAAAAGTGAAGCAGTAGACTTTGTAAAAATTAATATTTGTGTAATTCTCAAAACTTTTGGCCATGACTGTACAATTCTTACCAGTGTTGAACTTCTGCAGCGTTAATTTAATCTAATTTTCTTCCGTTTTGATCACTTTTTCCTTGGATCTAGAAATTTATTATTTCTCTGGTGCTTCCTCTGAACCATAAGTTCCAGGTAAACCCGTCCTTGTTTGTTACCTATTCTTCTATTATCTTTATTTCATATACTTACCTTGGGTAGACTCTAATCACCACTCCATTCTATACTTTTTTTACTTCCGGCATACGGTTGGTGCTTGTATGTCTTCATGATGTGTTCACAAATAATTATGCCATTTGGTTGTTTTTTTGTTTTGGTGTGCACACCATCGTTCTCCTATTAGTTCTGGGTCATGACATTATAAAGGGGCTGAGTTACCGGGATCCTCCCTTTTCTCTAAGTGGTAGTTTTGGGTTTTGAAACCTTCTCGGCTTTATAACTTGGCTTACGAACCTAGCAGAGCCTCGGCAGACTCATCATTCACCTTATTTTGAAATTAAGGTTCTAATGAGTTCAAACTCGGACTAGTTATTCCACTGCGCCAGAGAAATCCATTTCTCTGGTTCTGTTAGGGCTAGAACTGAACCAGTACCACTGTAGCGGAGCCTGATAGGAGCAGGTTGCAGAACTGTAACTTTGTGCTTCTATCATAAACTCTCGGTGAGTTGTGAACGAATGAATGAATTCCCATTATATGCTATGGGACAGTCCCGCAGGGTTTGAAGACAAAGACATTCCTGAGGTGGGGGCGAGAGGAAGGAGTACGTTGTAACTTCAGACAGTGGGGGAGAGAGACTGCAGGCACAAAACACGATGGGGGTAGTAGTTCAGGAAAAGTAATAGGGAATGGAGCTCCCATCCCAGGTTATCGTCACATACTCCTAATACCATAGTATAATAGTCGAACTCCTAATCCCATAGTATAATAGTCGTACTGCTAATACCATAGTATAATAGTCATACTCCTAATACCATAGTATAATACTCGTACTCCTAATAACATAGTATAATACTAGTACTCCTAATACCATAGTATAATACTCATAGTGCTAATACCACATTATAATACTCATATTTGTAATACCATAGTATAACACTCGTAGTGCTAATAACACAGTATAATACTCGTACTCCTAATACCATAGTGTCACGGGGTCCTTCTCCGGTATCACACAATCAACAAGGCAAGAGTAGTGCAAACAATCCCAAGACCTTTATTATAGGCAAAACTAAAAAGGTCCATAAACAAACCACCACACTGAGGATACAATAGTCCAGAACACAAATTCAGTTCAGTAACAGGATAAATGTCCCATAAGATGAGTCCAATAATCCAGACGACAGAGGATAAAACCAAAGAAACCAATCCTTCTTTCTCTTTGACGTGCTGTGTGTCTGTACACCATCCTCTACACACAGGATCTGACTTTAATCCTGAGACCCCCCCCTCCTTATGTCCAGGGGTAGTCAGACGGGTGTGATGGCTTCCAGACCTTTCTGACCTGGGAAAGGTGCCTCAGGGATTAAGGCACTACAGGGGGTGACTCGATGCATTTGGATAGCTGAGGGGTCATGAATGGACAATCAGGAGATGTCGGCAGGGGTTCATCAAAAGGCATAGACACATTCAGGCTGCAGATGGTAGGTGAGCTAACTCAATTCTCAGCCAAAAGGCTGACAATTGAGACTCTAGACAATATGTGAAATACACAGAAATCAGTAAAATATAAATATACACAAAATGATACGCACAGAACATATCACACCATCACAACCTCTCCCCCCTCATAATAAGTGAGCATGCCATGAGGTCTACACAGACCTCTGGCCTGCTCACTTTAGTCCACATTGCTCAACTGCAATAGTCCCTTGTACCGTGGCAAGGCTAGGTCAGCCTGAGGGGTCTATGGTTCTTCTTATCGAGACAGTCCATCGGCGTTCTGGTGCTGGCAGCCCCGCTTGTATTGGATGGAGAAGCTGTAGGATTGTAGGGACAAGCTCCATTGCAGCAATCTTCAATTGTCTCCTGATACGCGGTTCAGCCATGTGAGGGGGTTGTGGTCTGTAACAATTGTAAAGTCTCTGCCATACAAGTATGGCTGCAATTTTTTTTAGCGCCCATACGATGGCAAGGCACTCCTTTTCAATAGTGGCATACGCAACTTCCCGATCCAGTAGTTTCCGACTGGTAAAAGTAACAGGATGTTCTTCTCAAGCGGCGTTCACTTGGCTAAGTACTGCCCCAATCCCAAAGGTGGATGCATCTGTCTGCACGAGAAACCTGCTGTTATAATTATGGGCAGCCAAGACAGGAGCAGTGATGAGGGCGGTCTTTAACGCTAAAAAGGCATCCTTGCATGCAGTCGTCCACATCACATTCCTAGGCATGTTCTTGCGGGTCAGGTCGGTTAGGTGCTTGGCCAAGGTGCTGAAATTAGGAACAAATTTCTGATAGTAACCAGCAGTTCCTAAAAATGCAAGTACCTGCTTTTTAGTCCAGGGTCTACACCAGTTGCTAATGGCTTCCACCTTGGCAGGTTCAGGCCTTATGGCCCCACCCCCTACTCTATGCCCGAGGTACTGCACCTCAGCCACCCCTATTTGGCATTTATCAGGGCGAATGTTCAGTCCTGCAGTAAGGATACAGTCTAGCACTATGCCCAAGTGTTTAAGATGTTCCTCCCAGGTTGTGCTAAAAATGGCAGTCATCCAAGTTAGCACAGGCAAAGTCCTGACATTGCTCTAACAGTCGATCTACCAGTCTCTGGAAAGTAGCGGGGGCATTTTGCATCCCAAAGGGCATTCTCAGGAACTCAAAAAGCCCAAATGGAGTGATGGAGGCCGTGCGCTCCCAAGCATCCTCCGTTAGGGGTATCTGCCAGTACCCCTTGCTCAAGTCTAACGTGGTCACAAATTGGGCACTGGCCAGACGATCCAATAAATCGTCAATCCTGGGCATGGGGTAAGCGTCACTTTTGGTGGCATCATTTAATCGTCTGTAACCAACGCAGAATCGTGTTGTACCATCCTTCTTGGGACCAGGTCAACAGGAGAGGCCCAAGAACTGTGAGATGGCTGAACAACTCCCAGTTGTTTCATATCTTCCAGTTCGTTCTTTATCATGCCTTGAACAGCCTTTGGAACCCGGTAGGCAGCTTGCTGGATGGGGCGTTGTCCGGGGGTTTCCACATGGTGGCTGGTGAGAGTAGTCTTCCCCGGCTTGGAGGAGAAAGCAGCAGCCCTCGGCCTTAGTACGGCGAGAATATCGTCCTTTTGTATATCAGATAAATGGAAGCCCATTGGCACTTGTTCCATTGATCCTCCCGCTTGGGTGACCTGGAGAAGATAGGGGAGATACTCGGCGGCGGCATCACTAGAGGGGTGGCAGACGACTAGAACAGGCAGAGATGGTGGTGGTATTCTTTCAGCATGTTAATGTGGACGGTTTTCTGTCGTCGACCACTAGAATCCAGGGAAATCACGTAGTTAGTGTGATTAATTTTCTTGACAACCTGATAAGGGCCTTCCCACACTGCTTGAAGCCTGTTGGCAGGGAAAGTAGTAATCATGAGCAGTTGTTGTCCTTCCATAAATTCCCGGGTCTTGGCATTACGGTCATACCAGGTTTTTTGTCTGGACTGGGCTATCCGCTGATGTTCTTTAGCCAATGTAGCTAGCTGGGTGTGGCGGTCTCTGAACTCAAGAACATAGGGAATGATGGGCATTCCGGTGTCTGAGATATCTCCCTCCAAATGTTCTTTCAGAAGAGTGAGAGGCCCACGTACCTTCCGGCTAAACAGTAGTTCCAAGGGAGAGAACCCTGTTGTAAGGTTCTTTGTACATGTTCTTGAAACTCAGTTTTCCGTCAGCCATTTTGCTTTCTGTCTTGCTGCAGCTATCTTGCCCTCAGTCAATATGGAGTTTTCAGCTTTCATGTTCCCGCCCTGATTCTCTCCCTCTTGCTTCTTAAGCAGCCACAGCTGAGCAATCAGTGCTTCAGAATCTAGCCTGCAGTGAACCTGTGACCTGTCTCCTGGAAGCCTTGGACTATGTACTCCAGCTATTCCTACTGAGGAACTCTGAACACTTGTGGACTCTGGAACCCTGCTTTTTGAAAGATCCACGTTTGCATGGACTTACGGTAACAGAGAAGAAGATCCTGAACCTGTTGTGGAGAGTGATTGCTGAGCTTAAGTTACTCTGGCCTGCTGTGTCTCCTGCTTCTGTATCTGCAAACTGTGTGACTATTTTTGCCACTTGTATGAAGTAATATAAGACCTTCTATATCAAACCTGTGTCTCATGTATTTTCATCGCATCCAAGCACAAGACGCTATATGAACTGTACTACATACATTACAAGATTCTGAAGCCAAAACGTTAGTGTCTGCTGGGTCTGGGAAGGCTGTGTCTGCTGTAACTGGATATCAGACGTCCAGTTGTACTTTCTGTGATGACAGTGGTTGTGACTTCTCACAACCATTCCAGGTGAGCAATTCCCTTAAGTTTTTTTTTTTCTGCAGTGTTACCACAGGTAAACACTATTGTTTTTTTTTTTCTCTCCCTCTTTTGTGTCTGCTGTAACTGTGGATATCAGATGTCCGGTTGAACTTTCTGTGATGATAGTGGTTGTGACTTCTCACAACCATTCCAGGTGAGCAGTTCCCTTAATTTTTTTTTCTCTTTGCAGTGTTACCACAGGTAAACACTATTGTTTTTTTTTTTTTCTTTTCTCCTCTCCTTCCAGTACTCCTGTCTTAAAAGATCTGGAAAATGGAGGCCCGCATAAAGGAACTTTGCGGAGTGACTGATAATATCCTTGCAGATTTACAGACTATAAAAACCCGTTTTACAAACCTACAGGACCTCACTAATCACAATTTGCAAGTGTTTGGACAGACTGCCCAGGATTTGCGAGCCAGGATTGAGGTTCTAGAGGAGCGAGTCCAGGCTCCTGCCGTAGCCCCAAGTTCTGGGATTCCCAAGTTGCCCCCTTTTCGTTTTGGCGGTGAACGTGAAAAATTCAGGGGATTTATTAACCAATGCAATCTGTTTTTTTCTGCACATGCTTCACAATTTCCCACTGAACGATCTAAAGTGCTTACTATAATTATGTTACTTACCAACAAGGCTTTGATGTGGGCAAACCCTCTGATTGAGACTGAGGATGAATGTTTGGATCATCTTGATGCTTTCATTTCAGCCATGGGGCAGGTGTTTGATGACCCCAATCGAGGTGCAACAGCTGAAGCAGCCATGTTAACTTTGCGCCAAGGTAAGCACTCGGTAGCCGAATATGCCTTGGATTTCAGGAGATGGGCCCTTGATACCACCTGGGACAGTTCCGCCAAAAAATCTATTTTTCGAAAGGGGTTGTCTCCACTAATTAAGGATGAACTTGCTCGTGCCGACCCTCCCACTGCGTTAGGTGACTTTATTAACTACTGCATCCGTATTGATGCTCGCCTGACTGAACGCAGGCAAGAGAGATGGTTCGAAAGCAATCGCACTAACCTTTTCCTACCTTCCTCCCCAGCTAAGGAACCTTTGAGTAGGATCACACGGGAACCTGAACCTGAACCCATGCAGGTAGACTCTTTACAAAGACGGGTTAGTGATGCACGCAAGGAACATCGTTTTAAGGAAAATCTATGTTTCTATTGTGGTAAGTCAGGGCACTTCATTATAAACTGCCCCAGCCGTTCTCGTAAGACTACTGCAGCACTCATTCACTGTGAGTGTTGCGAGAGGAGATCTGTCAGGTCCGAGCCTCAGGCTCCAGAGAGATCTGCAGCAACAGATCTTGATTTCTCGGACTTAAACTCCGTTACTTCTGAGGACGATGACTGTGTAAACGCTGCAATTTTTCAAGTTTCCTCAGCGGTGTCCCAGCTGAGTTGTAGGAAAAACAATTCTCATTGCTTCCTTTCCATCAAACTCTGGGAAAACTCAGTCTGGGTGTCTAGCTCTGCTATGATCGACTCAGGGGCAAGTGGGAATTTTATGGATGTCTCCTTTGCTCTGAAACAGGGGATACGTTCAGTGAAGAAGGCTACTCCAGTACAGATGGAAACTGTGGATGGCTCCCTGCTGACCTCTGGACCAGTGGATCAGGAAACGGAGCCTTTAAGGGTCCTTCTGGGTAAAGATCATCAAGAGAAACTGTCCTTTATGCTTATCTCTTCTCCCCACTTTCCCATTATTCTAGGGCTACCATGGCTGCAGGTTCAGAACCCTACCATTAACTGGGAGACCAAGGAATTACACTTTCCAGAGAAACAGATGAGTCCAGAAGTTTCAGCTTGCTCTGTTCCTAAAGGAACCATGTCAGTCCCTGAACTACCAGCTGTATACCAGGACTATGTGGATTTATATGACAAGAAGAACGCTGACCAGCTTCACCCTCACCGTCCATATGATTGTCCAATTGAATTATTGCCTGGAGCAGAGATACCTTTTGGTAAGATCTACCCCCTGGCGGGGCCTGAGCTAAAGGCTTTAAAGGATTACATAGACGAAAATCTAGCCAAGGGCTTCATACGCCCCTCTTCATCTCCTGAAGGTGCACCCATCTTCTTTGTGAAGAAGAAAGATGGATCTCTGAGACCCTGCGTAGACTATAGGGAACTCAATAAGGTTACTATTAGAAACCGTTATCCATTGCCTTTAATCCCTGAGTTATTGGAGAGAGTGCGGCATGCCAAAATTTTCTCTAAATTGGATCTCCGTGGGGCCTATAACTTGGTCCGTATTAGACCTGGGGATGAATGGAAGACTGCATTCAGGTCACGCTATGGACACTTTGAATATCTAGTTATGCCTTTTGGTCTGAGTACCGCCCCAGCCACTTTCCAACACTTGGTGAATGACATCTTCAGGGATCTCCTTGATACATTCGTGGTGATTTATTTGGATGATATTCTAATTTTTTCTAACTCCACAGAGGAACATCATGGACATGTGAGAATGGTCTTGGAACGTCTAAGACAAAACCATCTTTACATCAAACTTGAAAAGTGTGAATTCCATAGGACCGAAATTCAATTTCTGGGGTATGTACTATCTACACAAGGAATTAGTATGGATGGAAGTAAGACCCAAGCCATCAAGGATTAGCCAAGTCCTAGAAATGTGAAGGAGGTGCAGCGCTTCATCGGGTTTGCCAATTTCTATAGACGTTTCATTAGGAATTTCTCTGAGGTAGTGTCACCTATCACCCAACTTACCCGGAAAGAGTCTAGGTTCTCCTGGACTCCCCAAGCCCAGGAAGCATTTTCTCGTCTAAAAGATAAATTTACCACCGCACCTATCTTGGTACATCCCAACCCCGAACTTGCCTTCATAATAGAGGTGGATGCTTCAGATTGTGCCGTTGGAGCTATACTCTCTCAGAGAACAGGTGAGAAGAATGTCTTGCATCCCTGTGCCTTCTTTTCCCAGCAGTTGTCTTCGGCTGAGAGGAACTACGATGTGGGCAATAGAGAGTTGTTGGCCATTATTGCCGCCTTCAAAGAATGGAGACACCTTCTTCAGGGAGCTGCACAGCAAATAGTCGTCCTGACAGACCATCGTAACCTTGAATTTATCAGGTCGGCTAAGTGCCTGACTCCTCGCCAGGCTCGCTGGAATCTTTTCTTAAACCAATTTAATTTTGTCATTTCTTATAGACCAGGATCGCGCAATGGAAAGGCTGATGCACTCTCTAGGATTCATTCAGCAGAGACCCGTCCACTTGCTCCTCCTAAGACTATTCTTCCTGACTCTAGATTCCTGGGAGTGATTCATAATCAAGACCTACTTAAGGACATCAAGGAAGCATACCATGCGGATTCCTTGTTGGCACAACCCCCAAGGGACGTAAGTCTTGTCTTTAAGAATGGTGTGTGGATTCTGGGACAACGTCTGTATATTCCTGAAACAGTCAGATTGAGAGTATTGCAACTCATTCACGATTCCAAGATAGCTGGGCATAGAGGAATTCTAAAGACACAGGAATTTCTTTCTCGTTTCTTTTGGTGGCCCACTTGCAGGAAGGATGTTTTAAACTATGTCACTTCATGTGAAGTCTGTGCAAGATGCAAAACACCTCGCTCCTCACCAACTGGTCTATTACAACCTCTTCCCACCCCGTCCCGCCCGTGGGGATCCATTTCTATGGACTTCATTGTGGAGTTACCAACCTCTCAAGGGAAAAACACCATTCTAGTGGTGGTTGATCGTTTAACAAAGGCAGCTCATTTTATTCCTTGTGTCGGCTTACCCACTGCAAAACAGACATCAGATTTGATGATTAAAGATGTGTTTCGCTTACATGGAGTACCGGATGAGGTTATTTCGGATCGAGGGGTGCAATTCACTTCAAGGTTTTGGCAAAATTTCTGTGCAGCATTGGACATTAAAGTAAACCTTTCTTCTGCTTTTCATCCCCAGACTAATGGACAGACCGAACGAACCAATCAAACTCTGGAGCAGTATCTCCGCTGCTTTATCTGCCACCTACAGGATAATTGGGTGGATCTACTTCCATTGGCTGAGTTCTCTTATAACAACTCTCAGAGCGCCTCCACTAAGGCCTCTTTCACACATCAGGCTTTTTGAATCAGGCGCGATCCGGCGTGTTTCTAAAAAAACGGATCCGGTACCGGATGCGTTTTTTTAGCATTGACTTACATTAGCGCCGGATCGCGCCTGATGTCACTGCGTTGCATCCGTTTTTGGCCGGATCCGT
Source organism: Oophaga sylvatica (assembly GCA_033576555.1). NCBI lineage: Eukaryota > Metazoa > Chordata > Amphibia > Anura > Dendrobatidae > Oophaga > Oophaga sylvatica. Next base: position 21,122 of record JARQOD010006569.1, on the reverse strand, counting down.
CGGAATTGTACATTCCGGCGGCCGGACAAGACGGTTTTTGTAACGTTTTTTTTTTTTTCCGGAGGCACCTGACAGTGCCTGAATCGGCACTTCAGGCGGCCGGAAACAATGCAAACCTATGGAGCCGGACCAGATTTTTGACAAATCCGTCAGAAAACTGATCCGGAGTCCAAGGTCTCTCTCTCTCTCTCTCTCTCTTCTCTCTCTCTCTCTCTCTCTCTCTCTCTCTCTCTCTCTCTCTCTCTCTCTCTCTCTCTCTCTCTCTCTCTCTCTCTCTCTCTCTCTCTCTCTCTCTCTCTCTCTCTCTCTCTCTCTCTCTCTCTCTCTCTCTCTCTCTCTCTCTCTCTCTCTCTCTCTCTCTCCTCTCTCTCTCTCTCTCTCTCTCTCTCTCTCTCTCTCTCTCTCTCTCGGTCCGGACATTGATGTCTGTATTTCAACATGGAAAAGCTTCTTTTTCCGGGTTCAAAAGGTCAGGCCGGATCAGGCGAAAAACCTGATCAGTTCCATCAGTTTTTTAAAATCAGCGCCGGATCCGTCCTATCAGGCATAAGACGGATCATGCCTGATTCAAAAAGCCTGATGTGTGAAAGTAGCCTAAGCAGTCTCCTTTTTACTCCAATCTAGGTTATCATCCTAACATTCTTCCACGATTTCCCATAGAAACGCCTTTACCAGCAGTGGCCGAAAGAATCACGTCTTTACAGAAGAATATGGATCTTCTAAAGGAGAATCTGGAATTGGCTCAGGAAAGGTACAAGAAAGCAGCAGATAAATTTCGTAAACCTGCACCAGCTTTCAAGGTAGGAGACCTGGTCTGGCTGTCAACCAGAAATCTTAAGTTAAGGATTCCATCGTCTAAGTTGGGACATAAGTACATTGGACCCTATAAAATCAGTAAAATTATAAGTGCCGTTGCTTGTCGTCTTCAATTGCCTAGAACTATGAGAATCCACCCTGTCTTTCATGTATCCCTACTAAAGGCTGCAACACCCAATACGTTTCCTGGACGTTCTTCTCCTTGCCCTGACCCAGTGCTAGTCGATGGTCAGGAAGAATTTGTGGTGGAAAGAATTCTAGATTCCAGGTTATACAGAAATCAGTTACAATATTTGATTAAATGGCAGGGCTACCCAGTGGAGGACAACTCATGGGAACCAGTCAATAACGTTAATGCTCCTCGTTTGCTCCGCCAGTTTCATCAGAGGTACCCAGACAAGCCTGGTCTGAGGCCATCCGGAGGTTGTCCCTAAGGAGGGAGTAATGTAAGGTTCTTTGTACATGTTCTTGAAACTCAGTTTTCCGTCAGCCATTTTGCTTTCTGTCTTGCGGCAGCTATCTTGCCCTCAGTCAATATGGAGTTTTCAGCTTTCATGTTCCCGCCCTGATTCTCTCCCTCTTGCTTCTTAAGCAGCCACAGCTGAGCAATCAGTGCTTCAGAATCTAGCCTGCAGTGAACCTGTGACCTGTGTACTGGAAGCCTTGGACTATGTACTCCAGCTATTCCTACTGAGGAACTCTGAACACTTGTGGACTCTGGAACCCTGCTTTTTGAAAGATCCACGTTTGCATGGACTTACGGTAACAGAGAAGAAGATCCTGAACCTGTTGTGGAGAGTGATTGCTGAGCTTAAGTTACTCTGGCCTGCTGTGTCTCCTGCTTCTGTATCTGCAAACTGTGTGACTATTTTTGCCACTTGTATGAAGTAATACAAGACCTTCTATATCAAACCTGTGTCTCATGTATTTTCATCGCACCCAAGCACAAGACGCTATATGAACTGTACTACATACTTTACACCTGTGGACTCTTGGGGAACCTCCCGATAGGCGAAGATGAGATGTGGCAGGTATTTTTCCCAGTCTTTTTCACCGTCAGAAAAAGCCCTCAGCATATTTTTTAGGGTTCCATTAAACGTTCACACAGTCCGTTGGTTTGTGGGTGGTATGTGGTGGTGCGAATGGCTCGAACACCACAGGTATGCCATAGGGACTGTGACGAACGTGCACACGGTCCGCCACACGGTAGCCCGGGGTATCACGGCTTGTGATCCCTCCGTGCCGCAAATGTGACGAAAACGCGCACACACACGATGGCTGCTGCCGTCCGACCCAATAATCTGCAGGGATTTATAATTATCCCACTTCCACTTAGGAACTTGCAGCTCTCTGGGCCCCCCTTACCCTCAGGTCAGTCAGGGAACTGCACCTAGGATAATTAGTCGCCAGACGGGCCACTTGGATGTGTGCTGGCTATTGGGCACGCTGCAGCGAGGGAATTATAATTACTCCGGGCCGCAGCCAGGCAATACACTTATAAAACCCGCTCCGTCACTGCCAACGCCACCCAATAGGTTAACACTTTACACCCCTTCTTTTAGCTGCCACCAGCCACGATTTACTTAATGAACAATTTATCAAGATCGTCCGTAGCAACCCCAAAACAGTAGCGTAGTACTTCAGGCACGTGCAAATTCGTTTATAGAGCAGGAGAAACAAACTAATAATTTTATAGGTTTATTCCTTAAAAGGCAGGCAGTGCTTATAGTTTTAAAAAAAGGTAACAAGCTGAGGCAATACAGTTATGTACAATGCAGTTAGAAATAAAACAGGATTAAAGATGAAAATCACTTACATGGCACTTAGATCATTTACAGACAAGACAGGCTGGGGGAGGAGCCACACGTCATAGTTCATTTGCAGATCTGTTAGTCACGTCATCACAGCTTGGACTGACTAAGGGGGGCTCACTGCAAGACTTATACCTGTGGGCTGCTGACCTCACAAAAGGGGATGGTTTTTCTGGCCACCTCCCAGGGATAGAAGTTATGGTTTGAAGCTCTGGAAAGTCATAAGGACCATAACTCAGCGGGGACTCTAGCAGAATAATGGCAGACCTATCAATGATCTTACTTTGAAATGACTGTTCAAATGAGTCCAAACTTGGGTGAGATAGTTCATGGTGCATCCGAGAATTCAATTTCTCGGGTTCTGTTGGAGTTACGGGTTCACCAGTACCACGGGAACGACGCCCGATGGACACAGGTTTCAAAACAGTAACTTTTGTGTTTCTAACTAAAGCTCCCACCGTGTTATAACCAAAAAGAATGAATTCTCATAATGGCTGCTATGGGAGGAAAAGCACATGGGCAGACAATGCAGACCCCTGCGGTGAGGAGGGAAACTCCAGCGCTGGCAGCTCAGATTACACTAAGCCTGAGTGCAGGCTGGGGGGAAGGAAAGCGCAGCTATACACAGGCTGCTAAATGTAGTAGATGTCATCACAGGGACTGGACCAGATCTGACATGAACTGAGTGCCTTGATCCGATAATATTTCACTAGGAAACCCTACCCGGGTAAAGATGGTAACAAGTGCCTCGGCTACCTTTACTGCTGTAATACTGGACAGGGCCACAGCTTCAGGATACCGAGTGGCATAGTCCACCACTGTCAGGATATATTTTTTCTTCGACCGGCTGGGGTGGGCCAGAGGACCTATGATGTCAACAGCTACACGTTGAAATGGTTCTTCAATTATGGGCAGTGTTTGCAGGGGTACCTTATGTCGAGCTCCTGGATGCCTCATTCGCTGGCACACATCGCAGGTGCTGCAATAATGGGCTACCGACTGCGAGAGGCCAGTTAAAACTTTGGGTGAGTCTCTTTTCAGTCCTTTTCCTCCCTTGATGCCCAGCCAAGGCGATGTCATGGGCCAGTTGGACTAGCTGTGCCCTGTATTTCTGAGGGACAATGAGTTGCCTGGTCGTTGGGTCAGGGTTGCCCTTGTCACTGACTTTTGTTACACGATAATATAGTCCGTTTTCTCGAGTGAAGGCATCCCCATTATCTCTCACGTGCCCAGTTTCTGCCCTTAACCTAAGGGCTGCTAAGGTAGTGTCACCCTCTATTTCTCTCCTAAACTCCTCTCTATCCCAAGGCTCTCCCAATGTAGTAGCAGGGAACGTATTGCTTACCAACTCTGATGCGGTTCGTGGTGGTTGCTCCCTGGTGAGGTCTGGATGTCGTAGTGCTTGAAGGGCCTGTAGTCGGGTGACTGCTCCCACAAATTGGCACTGTAACTCCCCAATGTCGTTCCCAAGGAGGATATCTGCAGGGAGTCCTCCCATAACTCCAATCCAACACAGTTTTTCTCCACAACCATAATCCAAACGCACAGAAGCTCGCTGTATATATTTGCGGGCACCCCCCGCCAGGACAATGGGAATTCCTGGGCCCTGGTGAATTGCCTCGGGTCGAACTACACGGGGGTCAGCGATAGTCAGGAATTCCCCCGTGTCTCTAAATCCTGACACTTTGTATCCATCAATTAAGATATCCTGCAGGTGGCATTGCCGTTGCTCGGGGTAGCTAAAGGACAAAGGCCGGAGTCCGTACACTCCAGGAGGAGTATCTATGGTGCCGTGGTCAGTGGTCCACTCTGGTGGGGGTGGTGGTAGCTCTTCAGGCGGGATGGAGTGCACAAGATGCACTGGACGAGGTGGGGCTGCGTGGGCCTCCCTCCGAATCCTGGAGGGACAGCCGGATTGCAAATGCCCAGGTTGCCCACACCCATAACATCTCCTCTCTGTGATACCCCCACGTCGTGGTGGGAACTGTTGGGGCCCAGGATTGTGAGGCGAGACTGTCATTGGCCTGCGACTTGGTGGAAGGGCAGATATAATCGGAGGGGGCCGGGCGCAGGAGCAGGCTGTGGTTTATTGTCCAGAAGCCCCCTCTATTGCCGTCGGATAGTAAGGGCTTCATCGGCCAGGGCTGCAGCTCTATCCACGGTACGCGGTGTGCGCTCCCGGACCCATTCCCGTACTTCTGCGGGGCACTAGGCAAGAAATTGTTCTATAAGGAACATCTATATAACATCTTCCACAGTAAAGGCGTTTTCTGCTTCCAGCCATCTCCGACATGCCTGGGACATCTTATGTGCATATATCCTAGAAGTAGAAGGATCATCTTTATTCTCATTTGCACAAGGAAAGACTAGAAGCAATGGATGAAACTGAATGGGAGGAGACACAGATTAGATATTAGAAAAAACTTTTTGACAGTTAGGGTGATCAATGAGTGGAACAGGCTGCCACGAGAGGTGGTGAGTTCTCCTTCAATGGAAGTCTTCAAACAGAGGCTGGACAGACATCTGTCTGGGATAATTTAGAGAATCCTGCTTTGAGCAGGGGGTTGGACCAGATGGCCCAGGAGGTCCCTTCCAACTCTACTATTCTATGATTCTATGATCCTAAATGATCCTCCCATGGTGCATGGGAGGTCTTGGAAGTTGGCCCTATATGAGTCTGGGGTGATAGCATGGTACTTCAGGATAGTCCGCTTTACAATATTATAATCCCGATTCCGCTGTGAGTCGATGGTTCGGTAAGCCTCCGCCACGCTACCGTTCAGGAGTCCCACTAGCAAATGCATCCAGCCAGAGTGGGGTACCTCCATCACAGCATACTGCTGCTCAAAGTCCTTGAAGAACCCCTCCACATGTCCGGAAGCCTCATCAAATGGCTTAAAGTCTGTCCGGGTGATCCGTACAGGCTCCCGGATCATTAGGTTTACACTCCGCATTGCATTACTCCCTCTTTCAAGCTCCATTGCTTCTTGTCTCCGCTGTGCCCGGCGGGCAGCCTCCTCCTTATACTCCTGTGAGACATGTGGGCCCAGAACCGCCATCTCTTCTTCGTACCACACCAACCACTGGCTTTTTGTGGTGGGGATCCCTGTCTCCATTGCTTGCCCTTCAGACATCTGGGAGGAGGTGGCCTGGCTAGCACCCACCAGTAGGTCAATTAAGGCTCCTTTAGTCAGTCCCTGGTAGTTCAGGCCCATGTCTCTGGCTCTCTCCTGTAAACTGGATACAGTCCAATTTCTGTAATCACTCTGTGGGTGGTTCTCCATTGGGTTACGCTCTGTTGATCCCACCGCTGCCACCAGTTGTCACGGGGTCATTCTCCGTATCACACAATCAACAGAGCAAGAGGAGTGTGAACAATCCCAAGACCTTTAAGGGTATGCCACACTAAACAACATCGCTAACGGGATCGCTAAAAAACGTCACTATTTAGCGATCCCGTTAGCGATGTTGTTGTGTGCGGCAGCTGCCAGCGACGAGCTTCCTGCTGTGATCTCGCTCGTCGCTGGAATCGTTCCGGACCCTATTTTCGTCGCTGGCGCCCCGCTGGGTAAGTATATATCGCTAAGTGTGGCACCTTTTTTAGCGATTTAGCGGTACTTTTGTACCGCTAAAGTCGTTAAGGAGATCGCTAACCGCGATAGCGTCCTAACGACATCGCTAAAATAGGTAGCCACTAGCGATATAGAAACAATCCCGCTAGCGATCTCATTAGTATGCGACGCTAATGAGATCGCTAGCGGGATTGTCTAGTGTGGCAGTACCTTTATTATAGGCAAAACTAAAAAGGTCTATAAACAAACCACCATACTGAGGATACAATAGTCCAGAACACGAATGCAGTTCAGTAACAGGATAAATGTCCCATGAGATCAGTCCAATAATCCAGACGACAGAGTATAAAAACAAAAGAAACCAATCCTTCTTTCTCTCTGACGTGCTGTTTGTCTGTTCACTATCCTCTACACACAGGATCTGACTTCAATCCTCAGACCCCCCCTCCTTATGTCCAGGGGTAGTCAGACGGGTTTGATGACCTGGGAAAGGTGCCTCAGGATTAAGGTACTACAGGGGGTGACTCGCTGCATTTGGATAGCTGAGGGGTCATGAATGGACAATCAGGAGATGTCGGCAGGGGTTCATCAAAAGGCATAGACACATTCAGGCTGCAGATGGTAGGTGAGCTAACTCAATTACCAGCCAAAAGGCTGACAATTGAGACTCTACAGTCATGGACAAAAGTTTTGAGAATGACACAAATATTAATTTTTACAAAGTCTACTGCTTCACTTTTTCTAATGGCAATTTGCATATACTCCAGAATGTTATAAAGAGTGATCAGCTTAACAGCAATTACTTGCAAAGTCAATATTTTGCTAGAAAATGAACTTTATCCCCCAAAACACATTTCAACATCATTACAGCCCTGCCTTAAAAGGACCAGCTAACCTCTTTTCAGTGATTGCTCCATTAACACAGGTGTGGGTGTTGATGAGGACATGGCTGGAGATCAATCTGTCATGATTAAGTAAGAATGACACCACTGGACACTTTAAAAGGAGGCTGGTACTTGGCATCATTGTTTCTTTCTGTTAACCATGGTTATCTCTAAAGAAACCCGTGCAGTCATCATTTCAATGCACAAAAATGGCCTAACAGGGAAGAGTATCGCAGCTAGAAAGATTGCACCTCAGTCAACAATCTATCGCATCATCAAGAACTTCAAGGAGAGAGGTTCCATTGTTGCCAAAAAGGCTCTTAAAAGTGTTTCAGCTGCGGGATCGGGCTACCAGCAGTGCAGAGCTTGCTCAGGAATGGCAGCAGGCAGGTGTGAGTGCATCTGCACGCACTGTGAGGCGGAGACTCTTGGAGCAAGGCCTGGTCTCAAGGAGGGCAGCAAAGAAGCCACTTCTCTCCAGAAAAAACATCATGGACAGACTGATATTGCAAAAGGTACAGGCAGTGGACTGCTGAGGACTGGGTAAAGTTATTTTCTCTGATGAATCCCCTTTTCGATTGTTTGGGACATCAGGAAAACGCCTCATTCGGAGAAGACAAGGTGAGCGCTACCACCAGTCTTGTCTCATGCCAACTGTTAAGCATCCTGAAACCATTCATGTGTGGGGTTGCTTCTCAGCCAAGGGAATCGGCTCTCACAGTCTTGCCTAAAAACACAGCCATGAATAAAGAATGGTACCAGAATGTCCTCCAAGAGCAACTTCTCCCAACCCTCCAAGAGCAGTTTGGCGATCAACAATGCCTTTTCCAGCATGATGGAGCACCTTGCCATAAAGCAAAGGTGATAACTAAATGGCTCAGGGAACAAAACATAGAGATTTTGGGTCCATGGCCTGGAAACTCCCCAGATCTTAATCCCATTGAGAACTTGTGGTCAATCATCAAGAGACGGGTGGACAAACAAAAACCTATAAATTCTGACAAAATGAAAGCATTGATTGTGCAAGAATGGACTGCTATCAGTCAGGATTTGGTCCAGAAGTTGATTGAGAGCATGCCAGGGAGAATTGCAGAGGTCCTGAAGAAGAAGGGTCAACTGTCACGCGGTCTTATGATATGTGTACGATGTCAGTAAACTATTCTTAAAAGAACAACACTCTATACAACATATAGATTTGCAACATCAGCATGTAAATATAGAATAGATTTACCTGACACGATATCCGTTGAACTCAGGGTTAATCTTGAGGACTTGATACACTGTCACAGGAAAGAGGAGGACCGGGGGTCTAACCTGACCCTAAACTGGGGTCCTAACTAATCCCTCACCTTGGAGGTACTGATAATGGTTCAGAGGTCCAAGTCTCCAGCCTAACCCTGTCTCCTATCAGTCCCTGAACCCTGTAATCAGTCCTAAGAAGGATTCTGATTACCACCAAAGGGATATGGGCTGATCTCTGCTAAATACACAGATTAGACATATAAGACAGACTGGAGAAAACACAGACTTGCATACACACTCAAACACAGAAGGAACATAAATGATCTGGGATATTAAACTCTAAGCAAGGTGAGCTTAAAACAACTAAGGAGCTCTTTAACTTAAGTCTATACAGATACAATCCTATCTGTGGTCTGCATGAAGAATTTCACTGGCAACTCCCAAAACAGACCACCAGAGATTTAAAGGAAACCAATCAACAAATAATTAATTGCAGCCGGGAGAAACTGCACCCAGTCCCAGAACTGAGCACAGACAGAATTAACTCCCTAACTGCCAAACACAAAGAAACAGCAACTCAGCTGTGAGAAGTCAGAATGTGCAACCGCGACGATCTTCGTGGCGATGCACACATGACAGTACCCCCCCTTCTACGAGGGGCCTCCGGACCCTCAGGGCCAGGTTTGCCCGGGTGAGTTCTGTGGAAGGTCCGCACCAAACGATCTGCGTTAATGTCAGACGCAGGAACCCACGTCCTCTCCTCTGGACCATACCCCTTCCAATGAACCAAGTACTGAAGGGACCGGTGATTCAGACGTGAGTCAATGATCTTTGACACTTGAAACTCCAAGTTACCATTGACCACCACTGGAGGAGGAGGTAGAGGTGATGGTATGACTGGTGCCACGTACCTCTTAAGTAATGACTTGTGGAACACATTGTGGATTTTAAACGTAGGAGGGAGGTCCAGACGAAATGCCACAGGATTAATTATGGAACTGATCCTGTACGGCCCGATGAATCTGGGGCCCAGCTTCCAGGAGGGAACTTTAAGTTTTATATTCATGGTAGACAACCATACCAGATCGTTCACTTTAAGATCTGGACCAGAAACTCTCCTCCTATCAGCCATACGTTTATAACGGTTCCCCATAGCACTCAGATTATTCAATACACCTCTCCACACTGAAGCAAGTGACGACGAGAAACGCTCCTCCTCAGGAACCCCAGAAGGGCCCCCCCATTGAAAGTACAAAACTGGGGATGAAAACCATATGCCCCAAAAAACGGGGACTTACCAGTGGACTCACTCCGCCTGTTGTTAAGAGCGAACTCTGCCAGAGGCAAGAAAGAAGACCAGTCCTCCTGGTTCTCTGAGACAAAACACCGAAGATAAGTCTCTAGGCTTTGATTCAGACGCTCTGTCTGACCATTGGTCTGCGGATGAAAAGCCGAGGAAAATGACAATTGCATCCCCCGACGTAAACAAAATGCCCTCCAAAACTTGGATACAAACTGAGACCCCCTATCTGACACCACATCAGAAGGCAACCCATGAAGTCTCACAATCTCCCCAATGAACACCTGCGCCAGAGTTTTAGCATTAGGGAGGGCAGGAAGAGCAATGAAATGTGCCATCTTACTGAACCTGTCAACAACCACCAGTATGACAGTCTTCCCTGACGACTGAGGAAGGTCCGTGATGAAGTCCATAGACAAATGAGTCCATGGACGCTCCGGAAGTTTCAAGGGTAAGAGGGTCCCAGACGGACGGGTATGAGGGGTCTTAGAGCGAGCACAAACCCCACAGGACGCGACAAAAGTTAAAACATCTTTATTAACGTTAGGCCACCAAAACCGGCGAGAAAGGAGATCTAAAGTAGCCTTACTCCCTGGATGTCCTGCTAAAGCAGAATTATGATGTGCCTCAATAACCTTTTGTCTCAACTGATTTGGGACAGTCTCCCTGGAGGTCCTGCAGGGGCGTCCCCCTGAGCCTCTAACACCTCCTCCTCAAGCTCAGAAAATACAGCCGACACTACCACCCCCTCCTGAAGGATAGGAATCGGGTCATCCATTTTCCCGGCCCCTGGGAAACTGCGAGACAAGGCATCCGCCTTAACATTCTTAGATCCAGGGCGATAAGTGACAACAAAATTAAACCTGGTAAAAAACAACGACCATCGAGCTTGTCTGGAATTCAGACGCTTAGCAGATTCCAAATACAGCAGGTTCTTGTGATCAGTAAAGACGGTGACCGGGTGGACTGCCCCCTCCAAAAAGTGACGCCATTCTTCAAAAGCCAACTTAATGGCCAAAAGTTCCCTATTGCCGATATCATAATTCCTTTCGGCGGACGACAATTTTTTAGAAAAGAAAGCGCACGGATGCCATTTACCAGGGGACGGACCCTGGGACAATATTGCACCCACCCCTACGTCAGACGCGTCCACCTCCACAACGAACGGCTGTGATGCATCTGGTTGGATGAGAACGGGTGCCGAAGCAAAACATTTTTTCAAAGAGGAAAAAGCTTGGCAAGCTTTGTCCGACCATTTAGAAAAATCCGTCCCTTTTCTTGTCATGTCAGTGAGAGGTTTGACAACAGATGAGAAATTACAAATAAATTTCCGGTAGTAGTTAGCAAACCCCAGAAAACGCTGCAGAGCCTTAAGATCCTCTGGCTGATCCCATTCAAGCACTGCTCTCACCTTTTCAGGGTCCATACGGAAACCGGAGGCTGACACCAAGAAACCCAAAAACTGAAGTTCCTGTACGGCGAATACACACTTTTCCAGTTTGGCGTATAGTTTATTGTCTCGCAAGATCTGCAACACCTGTCTCACATGCTCCTGGTGAGACACAAGATCTGGTGAGTAAATTAAAATGTCATCCAAATATACGACCACAAACAGCCCCACCAGATGACGAAAAATGTCATTAACAAAATGTTGGAATACTGCTGGTGCAGTAGTCAGACCAAAAGGCATGACAAGGTTCTCATAATGTCCCTCCGGCGTGTTAAACGCCGTTTTCCACTCATCCCCCTCTTTTATCCTAATCAGATTATACGCCCCCCTGAGATCCAATTTAGAGAACCATTTGGCGCAACAATTTGATTGAAGAGATCAGGAATAAGAGGGAGTGGATACGGATCTCGAACAGTAATCCGATTAAGTTCGCGGAAATCCAAGCAAGGGCGTAGGCCTCCATCTTTTTTCTTCACAAAGAAGAACCCCGCGGCCACTGGGGAAGATGAAGGTCTAATATGCCCTTTGGCCAGACTTTCCGAAATATAATCTTTCATAGCCTGCCTCTCAGGACCAGAAAGGTTATATAACCTAGCTTTAGGTAACTTAGCATCAGGAAGTAAATTAATAGAGCAGTCATACACGCGATGAGGAGGCAACTCCTGACACCCCTCCTCAGAGAACACATCCCCAAAGTCCTCCAAAAAAGGAGGCAAAGTACTAGGCACGACCGCACTGATGACTGTGTTCATGCAGTTACTTTTGCAAAACTCACCCCATTGGCTTATCTCTCTGGACTGCCAATTAATCACAGGGTTATGTTTAACCAACCAAGGAAGTCCCAACACAATAGGAGTAGGTAGACCCTCCAACACATAACAAGATAATAGTTCCCTATGTATTGCCCCTACCCGAAGGTCAATGTTATGAACCTCATGAACAAAGCTACCTTGGCCGAGAGGCCTGGCGTCAATGGAGAATATAGGGATCGGTTTGACCAATACACTCAGATGCATACCTTGAGCCTGAGCAAACTGAGCGTCAACCAGATTAGCCCCGGACCCACTATCAAGAAGAACAGAAAATCTCTCCACTCTCGTACCAACCACCACCTCCACTGGTACAAGGAACTGAGAAGAACTAGCGGACGAAATACATACTCCCAGGTTGTCGTCCACCACACAACCTGGGATTAACAGTTTTCCGGCGACTTTTTGCTCAACAAGGCACGGGATGGACATCCCCCAACAAAATGTCCCTCTTTCCCGCAGAAGAAACACCTTCTAGTCCTGCGGCGTACCGCCAATCCCCTCCTACGAAATGATGTCCCTCCCAACTGCATAGGCTCCTCCGAACAGACAAGGGGAACCTCAACATAAGGGACTTTAGTAGTAGGTGGAGTAACAACAGGGGGCGGAGTTACCTCGCACCTCTCCCGGAGCCGTCTATCAGTACGGATAGCTAGGGCCATAGCAGCCTCCAGTGATGGAGGAGAATCATACTGAGCCAAAACGTCCTTTAATTTGTCAGAAAGCCCATGACAAAACTGGCTCCTAAGAGCTGGGTCATTCCACTGAGTATCTGTGGCCCATCTACGGAACTCAGAAGCAAATTCCTCCGCCGGACGATCTCCCTGCTGTATCTTACGTAATTTTGTCTCAGCAAGAGAGACCCGATCTGGGTCATCATATACCAAACCCAGGGCAGTAAAAAATCGATCTACAGACTGTAGCGCCGGGGATACCGGAGAAAGGGAGAATGCCCAGGATTGAGGGTCCCCTTGTAGGAGCGAGATAACAATTCCCCCTCTCTGCTCTTCACTCCCTGATGATCGAGGCCGAAGCCGAAAATACAATTTACATGCTTCCCTGAAGGTAAAAAATTTGTCTCGCCCACCAGTGAACCTGTCCGGGAGAGCTACTTTAGGTTCAAATCTGGTTTGCTCCGAGGGAGACAAAACTTTGGACTTAATGTCCGTCAGCTCCATGGATAATCCCTGCAACTGCAGAGCCAGCTGGGCTACTGGATCCATGGCAACTGGGAATAATTTTATGGGCCAGTGAAAATGTCACGCGGTCTTATGATATGTGTACGATGTCAGTAAACTATTCTTAAAAGAACAACACTCTATACAACATATAGATTTGCAACATCAGCATGTAAATATAGAATAGATTTACCTGACACGATATCCGTTGAACTCAGGGTTAATCTTGAGGACTTGATACACTGTCACAGGAAAGAGGAGGACCGGGGGTCTAACCTGACCCTAAACTGGGGTCCTAACTAATCCCTCACCTTGGAGGTACTGATAATGGTTCAGAGGTCCAAGTCTCCAGCCTAACCCTGTCTCCTATCAGTCCCTGAACCCTGTAATCAGTCCTAAGAAGGATACTGATTACCACCAAAGGGATATGGACTGATCTCTGCTAAATACACAGATTAGACATATAAGACAGACTGGAGAAAACACAGACTTGCATACACACTCAAACACAGAAGGAACATAAATGATCTGGGATATTAAACTCTAAGCAAGGTGAGCTTAAAACAACTAAGGAGCTCTTTAACTTAAGTCTATACAGATACGATCCTATCTGTGTATAAACCCAACAAAAGTTCCGTGGTCCAACGGAAATACCTCCCTGACCAAAATATATACCTAACAAAAGAGATTGTAGCAGCAATAGAAAATAAAAAACAATAATTGCAACCATAAGATAATAAATCAATAAGATAATAAATCTACAAAGCATGGGAGGATTTTTTAGAAAAATATCAAAAATTTTATTACATCAATAATAAAGAAAAAGATACACAGTATAAAGGTGAGGTAAGTATACAAACAAACTGACAGATATCGACAAAATTGAATTGATGTTAAATATAATGCCAGATAGACAGGAATATAGGTCCCAAGGGTGTGTAATAACATTCCTTTTTAAATTTCACAGGTAGAGAGAAATCAGCAGCTGTGTCTTAAGATAAATAGAAGGAAGCAGCTTATAAAGACCTAATATAAATGTATTACCGATTTGGTTAGGAACAAAATCTGAATAGGTCAAATATATATGAAATTTTAGACAAATAAGCAGTGCTCAGTACATCCATGCACAATGGCAGAATCATATATATAATGATTTGACATAGTCAGATATAATGAAGTCAAAAAAGCGCTATGGGATAGTAACAGCTGATAGGAAAGAAGGTAATGCTACATGTCAGTCACAAACAATAAAAGGATCAATTACCTTGTGACATAATGGTCAAGTGTTTGTATACTTACCTCACCTTTATACTGTGTATCTTTGTCTTTATTATAGATGTAATAAAATTTTTTCTAAAAAATCCTCCCATGCTTTCTAGATTTTATTTTATTATTACTTATGGTTGCAATTATTGTTTTTTATTTTCTATTGCTGCTACAATCTCTTTTGTTAGGTATACAATCCTATCTGTGGTCTGCATGAAGAATTTCACTGGCAACTCCCAAAACAGACCACCAGAGATTTAAAGGAAACCAATCAACAAATAATTAATTGCAGCCGGGAGAAACTGCACCCAGTCCCAGAACTGAGCACAGACAGAATTAACTCCCTAACTGCCAAACACAAAGAAACAGCAACTCAGCTGTGAGAAGTCAGAATGTGCAACCGCGACGATCTTCGTGGCGATGCACACATGACATCAACACTGCAAATATTGACTTGCTGTATTAACTCATTCTAACTGTCAATATAAGCTTTTGTTACTCATATGTTTGCAATTATATTTCTGTCTGTGATAAAAACATCTGTCAAACACACGTAAAAACCAGGGGGCAGCAGATCATGTGAAAATATAATATTTGTGTCATTCTCAAAACTTTTGGCCATGACTGTAGACTAGACAATATGTGAAATACACAGAAATCAGTAAAATATGAATATATACACAAAATGATACCCACAGAACATATTACACCATCACACATAGTATAATACTCGTACTGCTAATGCCATAGTATAATACTCGTACTGCTAATACCATAGTATAATACTCGTACTGCTAATACCATAGTATAATACTCGTACTCCTAATACCATAGTATAATACTCGTACTCCTAATACCATAGTATAATACTCGTACTGCTAATACCATAGCATAATATCTACTCTAATACCATAGTATAATACTCGTACTCCTAATTCCATAGATAATACTCGTACTGCTAATACCATAGTATAATACTCTACTGCTAATACCATAGTATAATACTCTACTGCTAATGCCATAGTATAATACTCGTACTGCTAATACCATAGTATAATACTCGTACTCCTAATTCCATAGATAATACTCGTACTGCTAATACCATAGTATAATACTCTACTGCTAATGCCATAGTATAATACTCGTACTCCTAATACCATAGTATAATACTCGTACTGCTAATACCATAGTTAATACTCGTACTCCTAATACCATAGTATAATACTCGTACTGCTAATACCATAGTATAATACTCGTACTCCTAATACCATAGTATAATACTCGTACTCCTAATACCATAGTATAATACTCGTACTGCTAATACCATAGTATAATACTCCTAATACCATAGTATAATACTCGTACTCCTAATTCCATAGCATAATACTCGTACTGCTAATACCATAGTATAATGCTCTACTGCTAATACCATAGTATAATACTCGTACTCCTAATACCATAGTATAATACTCGTACTGCTAATACCATAGTATAATACTCGTACTGCTAATACCATAGTATAATACTCGTACTGCTAATACCATAGTATAATACTCGTACTGCTAATACCATAGTATAATACTCGTACTGCTAATACCATAGTATAATACTCTACTGCTAATACCATAGTATAATACTCGTACTCCTAATACCATAGTATAATACTCGTACTGCTAATACCATAGTATAATACTCGTACTGCTAATACCATAGTATAATACTCGTACTGCTAATACCATAGTATATACTCGTACTGCTAATACCATAGTATAATACTCGTACTGCTAATACCATAGTATAATACTCTACTGCTAATACCATAGTATAATACTCGTACTGCTAATACCATAGTATAATACTCGTACTCCTAATACCATAGTATAATACTCGTACTGCTAATACCATAGTATAATACTCGTACTCCTAATACCATAGTATAATACTCGTACTCCTATAACCATAGTATAATACTCGTACTGCTAATACCATAGTATAATACTCGTACTCCTAATACCATAGTATAATACTCGTACTGCTAATACCATAGTATAATACTCCTAATACCATAGTATAATACTCGTACTCCTAATTCCATAGCATAATACTCGTACTGCTAATACCATAGTATAATACTCGTACTACTAATTACCATAGTAAATACTCGTACTGCTAATACCATAGTATAATACTCGTACTGCTAATACCATAGTATAATACTCGTACTGCTAATACCATAGTATAATACTCGTACTCCTAATACCATAGTATAATACTCGTACTGCTAATACCATAGTATAATACTCGTACTCCTAATACCATAGTATAATACTCGTACTCCTAATTACCATAGTATAATACTCGTACTGCTAATACCATAGTATAATACTCGTACTCCTAATACCATAGTATAATACTCGTACTCCTAATTACCATAGTAATACACTCTAATACCATAGTATAACTCGTCGCATAATAGCATAATATCGATCTAATACCATAGTATAATACTCGTACTGCTAATACCATAGCATAATACTCGTACTGCTAATACCATAGTAAATACTCGTACTGCTAATACCATAGTATAATACTCGTCTACCTGCTATATCCATAGTATAATAAACTCGTACTGCTAATACCATAGTATATACTCGTACTGCTAATACCATAGCATAATACTCGTACTGCTAAAATACCATAGTTATAATACTCGTACTGCTACGGTAATACCATAGTATAATACTCGTACTGCTAATACCATAGCATAATACTCGTACTGCTAATACCATAGTAAATACTCGTAACTGCTAATACCATAGTATAATACTCGTACTGCTAATACCATAGCATAATACTCGTACTGCTAATACCATAGCATAATACTCGTACTGCTAATACCATAGCATAATACTCGTACTGCTAATACCATAGTATAATACTCGTACTGCTAATACCATAGTATAATACTCGCACTGCTAATACCATAGTATAATACTCGTACTGCTAATACCATAGTATAATACTCGTACTCCTAATACCATAGTATAATACTCGTACTCCTAATACCATAGTATAATACTCGTACTCCTAATACCATAATACTCGTACTCCTAATACCATAGTATAATACTCGTACTGCTAATACCATAGTATAATACTCGTACTCCTAATACCATAGTATAATACTCGTACTCCTAATACCATAGTATAATACTCGTACTCCTAATACCATAGTATAATACTCGTACTCCTAATACCATAGTATAATACTCGTACTCCTAATACCATGTATAATACTGTACTGCTAATACCATAGTATAATACTCGTACTGCTAATACCATAGTATAATACTCGTACTGCTAATACCATAGTATAATACTCGTACTGCTAATTCCATAGTATAATACTCGTACTGCTAATACCATAGTTAATACTGCTAATACCATAGTATAATACTCCTAATACCATAGTATAATACTCCTAATACCATAGTATAATACTCCTAATACCATAGTATAATACTCGTACTCCTAATACCATAGTATAATACTCGTACTCCTAATACCATAGTATAATACTCGTACTGCTAATACCATAATACTCGCACTCCTAATTCCATAGTATAATACTCGTAGTTCTAATTCCATAGTATAATACTCGTACTCCTAATACCATAGTATAATACTCGTACTGCTAATACCATAATACTCGTACTCCTAATTCCATAGTGTGATGAGTGCTGTGCTGGAATTGCTGTCCTCATCTTTTTTTTTGTACTGCTGAAAGCCCACCAAGCAAAGCCCCCCTCCTTCTCTCTGCAGCTCTCATACTTCTCACCAACCCCCAGCCTGCACTCAGGCAGTGTAATGTGAGCTGCCAGTGCTGGAAGTTTTCCCGCTTCACCTTCATTGTCTGCACACGTGCTTTCTTTATATAGCAGCCATTTTGGAGAATTCATTCTTTTTTGGTTAATAACACGGTGGGAGCATTCGCTAGAAACACGAAAGTTACTGTGTTGAACCATGCGCCGACGGGCATCGTTCCCGTGGTACTGGTAAACCCGTAACTCCAACAGAACCCGAGAAATGGAATTCTCGGGTGCCCCATGTACTAGCCCACCCAAGTGTGGGCTCATTGGAACCGTCATTTTAGAGTAAGATCATTGATAGGTCTGCCGTTATTCTGCTAGGTTCACAGGACGAGTTATGAACCTTATGATATTGCAGAGCTCAAACCATAGCTTGCAGCCAGGGGAGGTGGCCAGAGGACCAGCCCTTTTTGTGAGGTCAGAAGCTGACATGCATAAGTCTTGCAGTGAAGTTCCTTAGGCACTTTTCTGCTGGGATGTCCTGAGTAAGAGATCTACCAATGAACTATGACGTGTGGCTCCTTCCCCCAGCCTGGCTTGCCTGTAATGATCTAACAACCATGTGAGTTATCTTTCATTCTTAATCCCATTTTATTTTATAACTGCATCTGTATATAACGATATTGTCTCAGTTTGTTACATCTTTTTATATTATATAAGCACTGCCTGGTTTTTAAGGAATAAACCTATAAATTTATTAGTTTGTTTCTCCTGCTCTATAAACGAATTTGCACGTGCCTGAAGCACTACGCTACTGTTTTGGGGTTGCTACGGACCCTCTTGATAAATTGTTCATCAAAAGCCGTAGCTGGTGGCAGCTAAAAGGAAGGGGTGTAAAGTGTTAATCTATTGGGTGACGCTGGCAGTGACGGAGCGGGGTTTATAAGGGTACTGCCTGGCTGCGGCTCGGAGTACTTATAATTCCCTCACTGCCGCGTGCCCAATAGCCAGCACACATCCAAGTGACCCGTCTGGCGACTAATTATCCTAGGTGCAGTTCCCTGACTGACCTGAGGGTAAGGGGGGCGCCAGAGAGCTGCAAGTTCCTAAGTGGAAGTGGGATAATTATAAATCCCTGCAGTTTACTGGGTCGGACGGCAGCAGCCGTCGTGTGTGTGCGCGTTTTCGTCACATTTGCAGCACGGAGGGATCACAAGCCGTGATACCCCGGGCTACCGTGTGGCGGACCGCGTGCCCGTTCATCACACATAGTATAATACTCGTACTCCTAATACCATAGTATAATACTCGTACTGCTAATACCATAGTATAATACTCGCACTGCTAATATCATAGTATAATACTCCTAATACCATAGTATAATACTCGTACTGCTAATACCATAGTATAATACTCGTACTGCTAATACCATAGTATAATACTCCTAATACCATAGTATAATACTCGTACTGCTAATACCATAGTATAATACTCGTACTGCTATTACCATAGTATAATACTCGTACTGCTAATACCATAGTATAATACTCGTACTGCTAATACCATAGTATAATACTGCTAATACCATAGTATAATACTCCTAATACCATAGTATAATACTCCTAATACCATAGTATAATACTCCTAATACCATAGTATAATACTCGTACTCCTAATACCATAGTATAATACTCGTACTCCTAATACCATAGTATAATACTCGTACTGCTAATACCATAATACTCGCACTCCTAATTCCATAGTATAATACTCGTAGTTCTAATTCCATAGTATAATACTCGTACTCCTAATACCATAGTATAATACTCGTACTGCTAATACCATAATACTCGTACTCCTAATTCCATAGTGTGATGAGTGCTGTACTGGAATTGCTGTCCTCATCTTTTTTTTTGTACTGCTGAAAGCCCACCAAGCAAAGCCCCCCTCCTTCTCTCTGCAGCTCTCATACTTCTCACCAACCCCCAGCCTGCACTCAGGCAGTGTAATGTGAGCTGCCAGTGCTGGAAGTTTTCCCGCTTCACCTTCATTGTCTGCACACGTGCTTTCTTTCTATAGCAGCCATTTTGGAGAATTCATTCTTTTTTGGTTAATAACACGGTGGGAGCATTCGCTAGAAACACGAAAGTTACTGTGTTGAACCATGCGCCGACGGGCATCGTTCCCGTGGTACTGGTAAACCCGTAACTCCAACAGAACCCGAGAAATGGAATTCTCGGGTGCCCCATGTACTAGCCCACCCAAGTGTGGGCTCATTGGAACCGTCATTTTAGAGTAAGATCATTGATAGGTCTGCCGTTATTCTGCTAGGTTCACAGGACGAGTTATGAACCTTATGATATTGCAGAGCTCAAACCATAGCTTGCAGCCAGGGGAGGTGGCCAGAGGACCAGCCCTTTTTGTGAGGTCAGAAGCTGACATGCATAAGTCTTGCAGTGAAGTTCCTTAGGCACTTTTCTGCTGGGATGTCCTGAGTAAGAGATCTACCAATGAACTATGACGTGTGGCTCCTTCCCCCAGCCTGGCTTGCCTGTAATGATCTAACAACCATGTGAGTTATCTTTCATTCTTAATCCCATTTTATTTTATAACTGCATCTGTATATAACGATATTGTCTCAGTTTGTTACATCTTTTTATATTATATAAGCACTGCCTGGTTTTTAAGGAATAAACCTATAAATTTATTAGTTTGTTTCTCCTGCTCTATAAACGAATTTGCACGTGCCTGAAGCACTACGCTACTGTTTTGGGGTTGCTACGGACCCTCTTGATAAATTGTTCATCAAAAGCCGTAGCTGGTGGCAGCTAAAAGGAAGGGGTGTAAAGTGTTAATCTATTGGGTGACGCTGGCAGTGACGGAGCGGGGTTTATAAGGGTACTGCCTGGCTGCGGCTCGGAGTACTTATAATTCCCTCACTGCCGCGTGCCCAATAGCCAGCACACATCCAAGTGACCGTCTGGC
>JARQOD010006568.1:0-42355 GCA_033576555.1 Oophaga sylvatica | reverse complement strand
AAGAAGTTTATTAACCCTTCAGGAGCTGATTAGGAATTAAAGCTATGAGGTAGAAAAAAAACTTTCTCCCACAAAAATGTTGTTTTAGCCTCTAATTTTGCCTTTTCACAAGGGTAACAGAAGAAAATGGACCCTTATATGGTGAAAAATTACTGTTTGGGCACATGTCAGGGCTTGGAAGGGAAGGAGCGCCATTTGACTTTGGAGCACAAAATTGGCTGGATAAGATAGTGAAAGCCATGTTGTGTTTGAAAAGCCCCTGAAGTGCCTAAACAATGGAAATCCTCCACAAGTGACCCCATTTTGGAAACTACACACTTAAGGAATTTATTAGAAGTAGAGTTGAGCGATACTTTCCGATATCCAAAAATATCGGATCGGAATGGTATCGCCGATATCACTAAAATATCGGCGATACCCGATACCGATACCGGAAGTCCCATGTAAGTCTATGGGAACAAAATATCGCAACTAAAAAAACCCTTTCTTTCGTTGTAAACACAAAATATACACACATAGAATACATATATATATATATACATGTCATTGTGACATTATATATATACATATATGTATAGTTTATACACTTCTACATAGTAAAATAGCCTCTGATTCAATTGCCGGGTAAAGCCGGCTTCTGTGAAAAGACAGAAGCACCCGACATGAAATGACACTTGGTGTACATAGGGTTAACCATGTCTTTTCATGTCTTTTGCTATCTGATTTGCACAAACAATTACATCAGTGCTATGTGTGCAAAATTTCACACCTGTAGGGGTTAATTAAAGTTGTAAATTCGTTGTAAAAAAAACGGACTTTTTTGCTACGAATTTACACCTTTAATTAACCCCTACAGGTGTGAAATTTTGCACACATATACTGATGTAATTGTTTGTGCAAATCAGATAGCAAAGGACATGGTTAACCCTATGTACACCAAGTGTCATTTCATGTCGGGTCTGCATTTTCACAAAAGCCGGCAATTGAATTAGCGGCTATTATACTATGTAGAAGTGTATGAACTATAAATATAATATATTATATGTGTCACAAATTCAATGACATGTATATATTATGTGAGACAGTGAGAGTATGTGTATTGAATGGGGTGTATATTTCACCTAGCTACTTTACTGACTGGTATAAGGGAGGTGTGTGGCTTTGTAGACCTAGTGGTGAGAAAGGTCACTACACCTTACATTCAGTACACACTTGCAGCTCAGGCCTGAAATCACTCAGGTGTTAATTAGGAGACCAGAAGTAGGTGTGTTGGAACACAGTCAGAGAGAGCTGGCTTAGTTTGGACACAGGAAGGTGTCCCGGCACAAGAAGCAGTCTCCAGGAGTGTTGGAGCTGGCTTAGTCTGGACACAGGAAGGTGTCCCGGCACAAGAAGCAGTCTCCAGGAGGGGGCACGCTTAGTCTGGACACAGGAAGGTGTCCCGGCACAAGAAGCAGTCTCAAGGAGTGGGAGCTGGCTTAGTCTGGACACAGGAAGGTGTCCAGGCACAAGAAGCAGTCTCCAGGAGTTTGAGCTATCTCAGTCTGGGTGCAGGAAGTACCCCGGACACAGGAGTAGTCTCAGTGAGAATCCGTGCGAATAGCGGCTGAATAGGAGTGGACCTCTCTCAAGTCTGGACATTGAAGGTGCCTTCAGACACAAGGAGGAGTATCTGTGAAACTCCATACTGGTAACATATATCATATGTGTTGTTTTGGGTCAGGCTGGTAGAGCCGGGACCCGGATAGACAGGGCAATCGATCTATGTGTAATTAGTGGCTAGACAAGCCCAGGTTTTCTGTTTATGCTTTATTTTTATCTGTTTGCTGTGGACTTTAATAAAGCTGGTTGCGGCCAGTTTTCATCAGAACTGCTGTCTGAATGAACTGTTTTCGTGTCACTCTGTCTACCCAGACAGCGATCCTAGAGCTATATCCCCTGAAAAGCTTACAATTGGCGAGAATGCTGGGGCAGCACAGTGGCTGATACAATTGGTGCTGGAATGTGCGTGCGGCACAGTGGCTTAGAGACAGCAATAAAGGTGAAGTCTGTTGAAATAGCAGCAGAGAAAAAAAAAGTGTGTCAAGAGAAACGTCTGATTGGAGCAGTCTTAAAGAGACAGTAGCCCTAATAGAGTTTGCAAAAGAAAAAAAAAAAGTGTGTCTGCACAGCAAAGCTGAACTTGTTGTGGAAAAGACTGTGGAGTGTGCAGCAGCAAAAGAGAAACGTCTATTGGAACAGTCTTAAAGAGACAGTGGCCTAATAGAGTTTGCAGAGAAAAAAAAAAAAAAAGTGTCTGCACAGCAGAGCTGAAGTTTCTGTGGAAAAGACTGTGGAGTGTGTATGTCTTGAGTGAAGACTGCCATTGTTGAGACAGAGAAGTCTGACAGTGTCATGGAAAATATATGTCAGACGTGGATAGTGAGAATTTTGATGAAGGCTATTGCAGATTACTGTGACCGGCGCACCGGCCAGGGCTACGGTACAGAGCGATAGAACCTTGAGCCTCACCGCGCTCAGTGCAATTGGTGAGTTATCAGTTACCAGAGCAGCTTGTATGTGTCACAGATCATCAAAAGAGGGATTCGTATTCTCCCGGGTGTCTGTCTCATTGTCTGTATCAGGTACTGTCGCTTTAAATCACATCTCCGTGCGCTCTGTCAGTAACTCATTCAGAGCAGTGTGCTGGCTGCAGCAGCGAGAAAACCCCTTTGACCACCCCTCCTCTGCTAATCACGTTATCAGACATTCTGTTTCTTGGCTTTGATTTTTATTTTTTTAAGCTAGTTTTTTGACTACAGGTTTTAACGTGAGAATTATCAGGCATTCAGACTGAACTATATTCATTTTTTGCTATTCTGAGGAATAATAATTTTTTTTTTTTTTTTTTTTGTTACGTGATTTCAGTGCCTATAGAGACAGGAAGCAGAGATATAAGGAAGGGAGGGGGGAAGCAGCCAGCTGACATTCCAGAGATTTTTAATTAGCTGTTTTAATAACAAGGGTTGTTTTTCAGAGTTTTATGATTAATACGGTTTTTCTTTTCTCCCCTTTTTGGTGAATTTATTTTTTTTTAGTTTTCTTTTTCTAGAGTTTTTTACTAAATCTAACTTTTTGTTTTTTAAAAAAAAAAATTTTTCTTTTAAGTACATTTTTAAATGATTTTGGAGAGATTTTTTCTCTAAGCAATTTATTTTAGAGCTTTATTTCTCCAGCCATTTTTTTTTCTACAAGCTTGCCTTAGAACAAGGTCACATAGATAAGGAGAATTACAGGCTGTGGGAGAGAGCAGACACAAACTACGCAGTGGTCTGAGCAGCCCCTCCCGTCGGGCATTCGGCGAGGAAATTTTTTTTTTTTTTTTTATGTGAATAAGTTTGAAAAGGTGTTAAATCATCTGTGAGAAAAAGATCACTGACATGTCACAAGAGCAGAATTCAGAGTCACACACATCACATGTCCATCATGTGGAGACACGGGACAGGTGTAGGCTGCTCTCATTGAGTAAGGAGCCTTGTACAGGGAAAAACGCTCCCCGCCTCTCTCCACAGGAGAAGGCATTTTTGTTTCAACCATCCCCTCTCAAGAGTCACAGGGGGGACACCCTCTCCTTTTTCTTCTCTCAGTCCCTTTCTCTTTCTTCTTCAGACTTTTCTCCTCTTTCCTCGCTGCCATCCCTCTCATTCCTTCTTTTCCCTCCATCACATCTCTAACACATCCATTTTCTTCATCTTCCTCTTCTTCTATCTCTTCCTCTCCAACTCTCAAATCTTGTTCTTCATCTTCTTCTACTTCTCCCCCTCCATCTTTCTTCTCTTTCTCTCCTCTATCTTTCTCTCTTTTCCCCTTTCACTCTTCTCTCCCTCCCCTCCTCTTTCTCTCGCTCCTCCCTCACACCTCCCTTCTCTTCCTCTTTTTTCTACTTCGTCATCAACTGGGTCAACGCCCAATCCAAGCAATGTGGTGTCCCTGTATTCAGTGTCTCCAGCACAGGGCACCTTGTCTATCCCAAGCACAGTACAAACATTGCCAGTCATTATATCAGGAGAAGAAAGTACAGATCTCCCTACACAAAACGCTACATGTAGCCCCCAGACACAACAGTCCACTGCTAGGGCTTCACAGGGGAGGGGTATAGCTACAGGGCTGCTAGCATGGAACCATGACACTGATCCACCGCAGCCTCAGCAAGGAAGTGGGAAATCCCCATGCAGCAAGACAACTTTAAAGCCCAAATCTCACCCAGTGTATGCACCAAGTACACCATGTCACTTCTTATCTGATGAAGATGAAGATGCAACGTCACACATGCTGCCAGACCCAGGGATACACCCCATGCCATTTTGCCAAAAAATGCAGCAGATCCAGCGAACGTATGCAGCAGCCTGGACTGATCTCTGGACCGTAATGGAAATAAAAGCAGGTGATGCATTCTGGCCAATTATGAGAGAACACTTCAAGCTTCCAACAGAGTTAGATGCCTATGCCTGGGAGACAGGACCAAAGCTAATTGAGCAACTCAGAGAATGGGCCAAAAGCAGACTGACAGGACAAACTCTCAGCCTACATGTCACGAGTCAAGACAAGACAGAGTCTGTGGAGAAGTTCCATGACAGAGTAATGCAAGTGTTTCAAGATTTGGGCCTCATTACCCATGATCAGACACACAGACGGATGTTGGCACAGGCTTTTGTGCATGGACTGAGAGAATCAATCAGGAAACCACTGGTAGCAGCCAGGCCTGAGTACACGTCAATAGCAATGGATACCCTGCTCACAGTAGCAAAAAGGATTGAGTCCCGCCGGGACAGAAGGAATGTCAAGTGTTACAACTGTGGCGAGTTTGGTCATTTCCGGAACAAGTGCAGAACACTGACTTCACCCAGAAAAAGAAGAAACACAGAAAGCAGTGAAGAACCCCGTCCATAGGACAAGAGCACACCAAGTCCACAAGGAACCCCAACCAGTGGGACCAATATCCTGAGAGTGGATGGCGTAGTCAGATCTTTTCTTGTGGAACTCCGCAACATCACCTATCTATCAGAATCTTCTGCTTCCTGCATGGGAATTGATGGTCAAGTCAGATATTTCCAGATTATGAAGCCCCTGAGCGTGTGGACTCAGCCAGAACAGTCCATCATGTCCCAGTTTGTTGTGTAAAAAACCTGCACCCTCAACCTATTGGGAGTGGACCTACTGCAGAAGCTGAAAGCGACCAGAGTGTTCCAGGAAGATGGGACCATGACACTTTCTTCACCCCTGACCCAAGAAGAAACAGGAACCTCAAACAACCACACTGCAGACCTATCACAGGAGGTGCTGGACATAGTACCAGAAAAGCCACTCCATCACCCAGAGTCAAGATGTCTCTGACCAACTGAAGGTCTAAGTGAACTCGCCTAAGAAGACGGCCTGAGAACTTTGACATTGACCAGGATATTTCAACTCAAGAAGGACCCTACTCGCTTCATGGAATGGCAACACCTCATCCAGCTCTAACGCCAGAGGTTCATCTTTTGCAAGCACCAGGAGGTGCCCCCTGCAATCAACCAGTTCACCCAGGCCCTAGACCGCAAAAGGCCACTCAGCTCTTCAAACTTGTGCACAAATACTGACTGAGACCGAGCTGGAGAAAAATAAACTACTGATGGCCCGTGCTGAGAAAAAAGCAGCCGTTTAAGGAGACGTCCCAACAAGAAGATCCCCTGTGACCAGAACAGGTGCTAACACAGTAACTGTCTTGGTGGAGAACAAGAAAGCCAGCTGGTCGTCATCTCTCATGATGTGGATCCTAGTAGACGGCTTGTTTTCCCGCCAGCTCTGCACCAGCAGATGGGAGTCCCCTGCCACATACTGAAGGACAAGGCCAAACTGGGCTGCCTCGCCCATCGGAATCAATCCCAGCTTTCCACAGTGAAGAAAAAGACTCGAAACCCCACTGAGTTCAGAATGGTGCAAGGCCTGGAGGCCGCGAAAGAGGCTACGGTATTTGAAACCCCAACAGTGCTGAACCATCACACTCTGCTCTCAAGAGTCCCAGTCACCGCAACGGTATTCAGGTGATCAACCTGGCCAGTACCTTCTTCAGTGTTTCCCCTCCACCTGGAGGCCTGCTTTCACGCACCAGTGCAGTGCATAAGGACAGTGTTGTCTCAAGGTGCTCAAAACAAGCCCTTTAAGTTTCACCAAGACAATGTCCTCCATCCTCGTCAACTGGATTGCAGAATATGCAAGAGTCACTCTTCTACAACACGTGGATGACCTTCTATTTTGTGTGGTTGACATCAACACCTGCACAGTCTATTCCTTGTCTCTCCTACTCTACCTGGAAGAACAGCAACGCAAGGTCTGGAAGAACAAAGTCCAGTGATGCCAGAAGCAAGTTACATCCCTGGGACACTGTATTGCCCACCAGACGAAACACATGTCAAAAGACTGGGAGACCACTATGGAGAAGATGGCTCCCCCAACAACTCCAAGAATGCTGCAGGCCTTCCCTGGTCTAGTGTCATATTGCAGAACCTGGATCCCTGATGCCTCAGACCTAATGCAGCCTCTGTGCGCTTGCATCAACGCAACCCGCTCCTTCTATCAGACGCAGCCTTCAACCCATTCAGGAGATTGGAAGAACTCCACAGTCTCAGCGCCAATACCAGGCCTACCTGACTATGAAAAGTCTTTCCGTCTACCTGATGGAAGAAAGAAGGTCATGCTATTGGAGTCCTGGCACGGATTCACGGGGGAAAACAGAGACTTTTAGGCTGCCTCTCAGCCCGCTTGGATCAGTTGCAAGAAGAACACCCTCCTGCCTGATGGCAGTATCTGCAGCACACACCCTCCTGGACAAGGTTGCTGACATCACTTTTGGACAGCCACTGGAAACTCTCACTCCACATGACATCTTGGCAATCTTCAATCAAGCTCAACCAACAGTAATCTCTCCACCGCCAGGCATCTTTGTGGCGCCTCTATTGCCTTTGTCTCATAATGTCACCGTCTCCAGACCTACAGTCCTCAGCCCGGCCACTCTACTCCCACTCCCAAGGGGGGATACTTGGATGGCTCCAGAAGAAGTTTCAACACAGGAAGTGCAGTGACCAGCAATCAAGAAATCCTGTGGTCCAGAAGTCTGTCACCTAGCCTGTCAGCCCAGGAAGCAGAATTGATAGCGCTGACGAAGGCCTGCCAGATGGCAGAAGGCAAGACTGCAAACATCTACACGGACTACAGGTACTCGCATGGCATAGCACACGACTTTGGACCCATCTGGGCTACAAGGGACTTCATCACAGCAAACGGGACAACCGTGAAGCATCATGGAGCCTTCAGGGACCTACTGGGTATACTCCAACTTCCAAAATGGTGGCAATTTGAAAAATCAAAGTGCATGGAAAACTGAAAACAGAAGAGGCATGAGGCAATAACATGGCGGACATGGCAGCCAAAGAAGCAGCCAAAGGAAGACAACATGGAGAAGTGGGAGAGGTCGTAGAGCCGGACGGCTACTACATGACGACTGAAGACAAGAAACCTGACAAAAAGACGTCCTGGGATCTGCTCAAGAAGTTACAAGACCAAGCTCCAAAAGGAAAAGAGCTGAATGCGAAAAAAGCAACACGTGAAGAAGGAAGGCTATCAATAATAGACTTCAAACTCTGCCTACCACAAAGTATGCACCCTATGGTGGTCCAATGGGTACATGGACCCACATCCACATATCAAAGACACAGATGAATGATCTGATTTGTGCTTACTGTTTCACTTCAGGGATCTCCACCCTAACAGCCAAATTCACCAGCAGCTGTCTGACCTGCGGCAAATGCAAGCCTGGACGTATGGAAGAAAGACCCCCTCACCTCATCTGGAAAGACCACTCTACCAGCTTCAAAGGATCCAGATAGACCACATCCAGATATCGCCAAGTGAAGGATTCAAATACGCCATTGTGGTCAAAAGAAGAATTTTCAAGATGAACAGAAGCCTTCCAAGTCAGCAAAGACTACTGCAACGAAGCTACTTTCGGAAAATAGTGTGCAGATACGGGGTTCCAGAAATGATAGAAAGTGATCAGGGACCCGCATTCACAGCAAATCTGACACACAAGACCCGATTAGCAGTAGGGTCAGATTTAGGCCTACACACTCCTTACCACCTCCAGAGCAGCAGGAAGGTAGAAAAAACTGAACGAAACACTTAAGAATAGAATGCTGAAAAATTGCCCAAGAGACACGCAAACCATGGCATGACACACTCCTAATTGCACTGTTTAGCGTAAGGCACACTCCCAGAGACCCAGAAAAAGCTGTTTCGTGCCTGCATCTTCTGCTAACAGATAAGAATTTTCTTCTTTTAGTTTTTTGGTGCCTGCATTTTGTCCTGCACTTCTGTGGGGGTCTGCCGGGTCCCCTTCGGGGGGCTTATGCTCCTCTCAGTTTAGTTCAGCCACTGTTTGTTCATTTGCCTTTTCCAGTTTTTTCAGTGGTTGCTGTTTAGTTTTTGTTACACCAGAGAACTAATTTAGGTGGTAGAGGTCGTGTGATCTCAGGTGTTTTTGTAATTAGTAGAGTTGGTATTTTTCAGGGTTTTTTTTGGGGTTGCAGTAAGTGCCTTTCCTATCCTTTTCTATCTAGACAGATTGGGCCCCAGCGTTTGCTCATTCTATTTTCTGTCTGTGTCTGTATTTCCTCTTGTCTAACCGCCATTACATGTTTGGGGGCTTCCTATGTTCTTTGGGGATCTGCTCCGGGGCAGATAGCTTTCCTTTTTCTATCTTTAGGTGTAGTTAGCTTCTCAGGCTGTGACGAGGCGTCTAGGACCAACGTAGGAACGCTCCACGGCTGCCTTTAGTTGTGGTGGTTAGTCAGGGTACTGCAATCCCATAGATTCCAACCTCTCTGGTGTATTACTTTTTTTGCCTGCTCTCCTCAGCTACCAAATCATAACACTTATGTAATTGAATTGGTCAAAAACTAATGTCCATTCTCGAGTTTTTCTCCTCACTGCCAGATTTGATGATCCTGTCCAAGAGCCCCAGATGACATCAACCTCTGTGTAACTAGAGGGAAAGCCTGTTTGAATCCACGTATCGCATTGCAAGGAAGCTCCCGTACCAGGAGAGACACCTAAGCCATGAAGGATGTCGTGGATGCTCTGACTGACCAGACAGATGACCTACTTGATGAGTTCAAGGCCAGAGACCAAGTTAAAGCAGGATTTGAGTCACTATTGCCACTAGTAACTATAAACAAAAATGTTGATTGGATAAATTACATCTATTATAACCAGCAGAGATTTGTTAACTTCACCATAGATGCTGTAAAAGGTTTGGCAGCACAGTTAGGCCCCACTTCCATTATGGCATTCCAGAATAGAATGGCTTTGGATATGATTCTAGCTGAGAAAGGAGGTGTTTGCAAAATGATCAAAGACACCTGTTGCACCTACATCCCAGACAACACTGGCCCAAATGGTAAAGTCACAATGGCAATACAGAAACTTACTGAGTTATCAGAGGAACTGAAACAGAACTCAGGTGTCACTGACCCATGGGATCGATACTTTGGGTGGATGAGTGGGTGGCAGAAAATGTTGGCACAGGTTGGGACAGCCATTATGGGGGTTCTCATTTTTGCATTAATTACTGGTTGCTGTGTTATTCCTTGTATCCGCAGGATAATGGAAAAAACTGTTCAGGAGACAACCAATTTGATGCCACTCACCATCTTGGACCTCGCACCAGTCCGGATAGAACTGCCTGGCTTGACCAGATCTCCGAACTACCTCCAGACTGAGAATACACATCCTTGATGAATCATCCTATCAAATAAGGAGACTATGATTGCAAACACATAAACCCCCGACAGGGACAGTCCTCCTGACCGCCCATTTGCGAAAAGTCTGTATTCGGTGGGGGAAGCATGTACTAGGGGTGTCTCAACTCACCGGCAGCACAAAAGAGTTGCAGCGCTTTGGGCTAGGACAGGTTTTTAGGGCAAGTGGTATCTAAGGGGGACTGTCATGGAAATATATATGTCTTCCATATATATTCAAAGTATATTCACATATATGTATTCACAGTTCACAGTTAGATAGATCTCACTTGCTAAAAAACCTTGTGCTCACATATTTCTAGGCCAGATATAATCAGTCGTTTTAAAGAAATCTGGCCTTCATAAGACCTTCGTAAAGGAACAAATGCATGAAGTACAAAATGTCCTATTAGATATCTGTTGTTTACATTATAGTTATGCAAGGCAACTAGGTCACAAGAATATAAACAATAATTCTGCAACTTCAGCTCTTTTAATCATGATTATCATAATTATCATATTTACACTAGAACAGCCAATAATCTAGCAGCTTTTAATTGTATGTTAATTGACTAACCAGCCCCTTTTTGTAAACGTATAAAACCTTGAATGAATAATAAATGTATGTCTTTGACGAACTGTTATACTGACACTTTCGTGTGGACAGTCCTCATTTCGTTCTGAGCGCTCAAAAAGACATTATATAGAGATTTGGACATGGCAAGCAGCAAACACAGGATATTTTTATCCTAATTAAATTTCCATATCAACAGCATGGATGACAGCATGGAGGCGCTGTTTGAACAAATGGCGCAAGTTAATGTGCAACATAAGACTGCCGTGGTTGAGACAGATAAGTCCGGCAGTATGGAGGAGCTCATTGAGTACCTGGTCCAGGCCCAGCGAAGCATGCAGCAGAGCATAGAGCAGCAGCGCCTGCAGCACCAGCAGCGCATGCAGCAGGCCCAGCAGCAATTCCTGCAGCAGCAGCAGGAGAATAACCGGTTATTTGTTGAGCGGATGGCAGCACAAAAAAAGGATTTCGGTGCCGCGTCCCGAAGTAATGTTGTGAAGGCACCTGCTTGTCCGCTGTAAAGAAGGCGGTAAGACGGTCCCTGAAAAAGATGACACCTCGTGATGATGTGGAGGTATATCTCACTAGGTTTGAGAGATTGGCAGAGAAGGAGAATCTGCCCCTATCTGAATGGGCCATGATGGTCGCACCCTATCTGATTGGAGAGCCCCAAAGGGCATATGCTGACCTGAGCGAGCAGGACAGCCAAGACTATGGCAAGCTGAAAGCGGAGATTCTTACCCGGCTGGGTGTTACGGTGACAGCCCGTGCCAGGGGAGTTCATGACTGGAGATACAGTTGGGAGTCTGCAGTCAGCAGGCTTGATTATGGAGTTGAAAAGGTGATAGAGGACCGCTACACCCAAGCACGTCCTCCTGAGGTACAGCCGTCTGAGAGGTCGTCACTTCGGAGTTCCCGGACGCTGAACTCTCGCGGTAAGAGCGTTCCAGCTGTTGGGGACATGGGGTATGCTGATAAGCGGGTTCAGGCCCGAGGGGACATGTGGGTGGGAGAGTGTGATGGACAGTGTTGGAGCTGGCGTGAAATTGCAGCCAACTGTCCAATAGAGGGGGAGCCTATGTGTTGTGATGTTGGCAGATCCCTCTCTCTCTGCGCAGAACCTGTGTGTGTGTCCACCTCAGCCGAAGAGACTGGACCACAGGGGTCCCCGGTGGTTGTAAATGACTGCCCAGCACAGGCCCTCTGGACTCAGAGAGTCCAGTGACTTCCGTATGTGACAGCCTGATTGATAGGGACTTCATCCCTGATAAACACCTGAGTGTGGTGTGCATCCATGGAGACACCAAAGTCTACCCAGAGACTGCCGTGGACTTGGTCCCCAAACTCGGGGAGGTTTGATATGAAGTGGGGATAGTGAAGAACCTGGTGCACCCCGTCATATTGGGTAATGACTTTCCCCGATCTAAGGATCTCTGGGGGAAAAATATTTCTGATGGACAGTGTGATGAAGCTCCTATTGAGGGTGCGCAGTCCCGAGGGGCGGAACACAATGCTAGTGGGCCGTTAAACTTATGTGATAATGATAATGATGATGATGATCATGATAATGATGATGACCATGATAATGATGATGATGATAATGATAATGATGATGATGATGATGATCATGATAATGATGATGACCATGATAGTGATGATGATACTGATCATAGTCATGATAATGATGTTGATAATAATGATGACTGTGATGGTGATGAAGTTCCTTTGCAGGTGATGTTGGGAGACGAGGATGGTGATTCTCGGGAACCGAGTGTCCCTTACTTACCTGTGTCCTGTGACAATTTTGAGAGTGAGCAGTGGCGAGACCCCTCTCTTAGGACGGCACAGGAAAATATGATTGTTCTAAATGAGGTTTCCCAGGAGCCTGGCTCTGAGGAGAGGTTTCCTCATGCTGCCATGGACAATAGCCTATTGTATAGGGACACTGAAGTCCAGGGAGAGGTCGTGAGTCAGCTCCTAGTACCTGAGCTATATAGAAGTATAGTGCTGGAGTTGTCACATAGTCACATACTTGAGGGACCAGATGGTGAAGTTAATGTTGTGGATGACATGTTAACTAAGATTCCAGAGCAGGATGTGAATGAAAATGAATTGTATAACCCTGACAGTGAGCAGGATATGAATGAAAATGAATGTATAACCCTGACAGTGAGCCAGATGTGGCTGAGAAAAAGGGGTCAGATAGTGATAGTGAATCATCTGATGACCATAAAGCAACCAGTGCAAATGAGGAAGGCATGGTAGCAGAGGAGGTTGAGAGTCCTGAGAAGAAAGCTGATGCTGACCTTACAGCCAGACAGAAGATGGCATCTGAAGATGTTTTACAGTTGGCCGGTTCCCTGGCGAAGACTAAGGTGAAAGGAGGAGAGCTGAGCTTTAAAGGCAGGACTCTGAAACTGAACACAGCACAAGTGGATGCTGTTGAAGATGAGAAGTTGTCGGTGTGTGGTGTGGATCTGCATCATGCCAAGGACTCTGAAGGTGATGCTGCAGAGGTGGAAAAAGCCATAGAAGTGGTAGACACCAAACCAGATGCTTCATCAGTAGCTGCAACTCGTGAAGCTCAGGCTGGAAATTCGGCGCCCGGAGCCCCAGCAGTGTTCCCGAGTGATACCAAGGATCTGGATAAGTCACAAGATGAGATTTTGAGACATCGGGCTGGCGTTGGTGAGCTCAAGCGCACTTTCAGGGAGGCTACATCGGAGCCACGTCCCAACAAATGGGAAAAGCGATGTGTCACTCCGTTGCCGCTACAGACACACGGGAGCCCAGATGGGATGCAGAACGTGGTGGAAGAGAAGAATCCGGCGGGTTCTGAGTATACAGATGCCGCTATCAAGGAGAACTTGAAAGCTGGAATAAATGGAAATATTGGAGACCATAATGATGGGACTGAAGAGGCAGAATGTAAGACTGACGGTAGGGCTTCTGAGCATGTTCTACCAGAAGAGCCTGTACAAGAAGAGGATGAATTATGTGTACCGAAAAAGAAAAACGATCAGCTTCCTCTACAGTGCCAATTGTGGGAACAGTGTGGCTCAAAATGGTCAGAGACCATGGCAGAGGTGCTTAAGTTCTGTGAAATAGAATTTATGAACCAACTGATATTTAAGAAAGTAGATGTGCTAAAAAAGGTTCAGGGGGAATTAGAGAAAGGTGAAAAAACCCCTATACCTCCTGTGACAGTTGGTGACACAGGGTCAGTGCCCCAAAAACAGGAGGTACGAGAGTTTCTGTGGAAGAATCAGCAGAGGTGTTCTGACGTGCCTGGTCGTACTTCTCTGGCCAGGCATTATATCGAAACTGAGCCCGGCCCTAAGGTCAAGATGAAACCGTGCAGGATACCCGAGGCCCGCAGAGAGCATAGGCCTGGGAGGGTACAGGGTAGTACGGATGCTTCAGATGAAGAGAAAGCTGATGTTGGCTATGACTCAGGTGAAGATACAAATGACAGTGGTGAAGATGAAGCTGATGAGGGCCATGACTGGTCCAGAGTTCACTGTCTCTGTTGGATTGTTAACCAGCCCTCCGGTCTGGATGACCAGCCCTCCGGTCTGGAGAAGAGGGGGGGGGATATGTGAGACAGTGAGAGTATGTGTATTGAATGGGGTGTATATTTCACCTAGCTACTTTACTGACTGGTATAAGGGAGGTGTGTGGCTTTGTAGACCTAGTGGTAGAGAAAGGTCACTACACCTTACATTCAGTACACACTTGCAGCTCAGGCCTGAAATCACTCAGGTGTTAATTAGGAGACCAGAAGTAGGTGTGTTGGAACACAGTCAGAGAGAGCTGGCTTAGTCTGGACACAGGAAGGTGTCCCGGCACAAGAAGCAGTCTCCAGGAGTGTTGGAGCTGGCTTAGTCTGGACACAGGAAGGTGTCCCGGCACAAGAAGCAGTCTCCAGGAGGGGGCACGCTTAGTCTGGACACAGGAAGGTGTCCCGGCACAAGAAGCAGTCTCAAGGAGTGGGAGCTGGCTTAGTCTGGACACAGGAAGGTGTCCAGGCACAAGAAGCAGTCTCCAGGAGTTTGAGCTATCTCAGTCTGGGTGCAGGAAGTACCCCGGACACAGGAGTAGTCTCAGTGAGAATCCGTGCGAATAGCGGCTGAATAGGAGTGGACCTCTCTCAAGTCTGGACATTGAAGGTGCCTTCAGACACAAGGAGGAGTATCTGTGAAACTCCATACTGGTAACATATATCATATGTGTTGTTTTGGGTCAGGCTGGTAGAGCCGGGACCCGTATAGACAGGGCAATCGATCTATGTGTAATTAGTGGCTAGACAAGCCCAGGTTTTCTGTTTATGCTTTATTTTTATCTGTTTGCTGTGGACTTTAATAAAGCTGGTTGCGGCCAGTTTTCATCAGAACTGCTGTCTGAATGAACTGTTTTCGTGTCACTCTGTCTACCCAGACAGCGATCCTAGAGCTATATCCCCTGAAAAGCTTACAATATATATATATATGAGGTGTAAAATTGTTTAAAAAAAATGTGTGGGCTCCCGCCCTATTTTCGCAACCAGACAGACAAAGCCAGCGAATGGGGGCAGATAATAATAGCCCAGAGAGGGACCATTATTTTTGGCCCCCCCCTGGCTACTAACATCTGCCCCCAGACACCCCAGAAAAGACAAATCTATAATTAGATTCGCCCTTTCTGGCACTTTGCCCGTCTATTCCCATTGCCCTGTAGCGGTGGCGAATGGGTTAATATGGGGTTAAAGCCACCTTGCAATTGAAAGGTGACCTTAAGCCAGGTTAATAATTGAGAGCTGTCAATTAGACAACTATCAATTATTAATCCTATTGCATGAAATAAAAATAAAACACACACACTTTAATTAAAAATCATTTTAATGAAATAAAGACACATGTTTTTGACCATCTTTTATTTGACTGCAAAAACCATTTCCTGTAATAAAAATAAAATAAAAAAGCAAAATTATTCTTACCTATCCCATGCACAGTCAGGTCCCACGGTGTAATCCTTCAGAAAGGGTTAATGTTTACTGCAGGGACCGCAGCTAATGCTGCAGCCTCACAGTAAACCCCCAAATGAATGAGTTCCTCTCCTGGCTGACAGGAGAGGAAGTGGAAAGCTTAATTGATTGCTTTCCACTTTCACTTCAGGTCAGCCAGGGACACAATCAGTGACGTCAGAGGGAACTGATTAACAAAAATAGGGGTTCCCTTCGAAAAAAAAATGGCGTCGGGTCCCCCCTATTTTTGTTAACCAGCCTGATGAAGCAGACTGCTGAGCAGTGGCGTACCGTGAATGAAGCAGACCAAGCAGCTGCTATGGGGCCCGGACAGGTGAGGGGGCCCTCGACGGTCGGGTAGCTGTGCTGACACAGTACTACCAGGGGGTCGGCGGGGGAGGGGGAGCGCAGCTCTTCTATATACTCACCCCTGTGATGCGGTCTCTGCAGCCCCTGCTCTTCTCCCACGGTCTCCGACGCCTGTGTTCAGCGGTCAGGTGGTACCGCTCATTACAGTCATGAATACGCACATATTCATGACTTTAATGAGCTGTCCCGCGTGACCGCTGAACACTGGCGGCGGAGACCGTGGGAGAAGAGCAGGGGCTGCACAGACCGCGCCGGCGGAAGGGTGAATATAAGGGATATTTACCTGTCCCGTTCCACCGTTGCTCGCGTCCTCTTGCTGCAATGTTCAGGTCAGAGGGCGCGATGACGTCGTTAGTGCGCGCCGCGCCCTCTGCCTGATCATTCACTGCTAGAGGACCCCGAAGACAGCGGCACTCAGCAGTGGAGAGAGGACAGGTAAATATCTCAGGTGCCGGGGCCCTGAGCGAGCGGTGACATCGGCACCTGGTGTCACCCCCTGCTCAGGACACCGGCACCTGGCCCCCAGAGACGAAAGGTGAGTATGTCTTTTTTTTTTTTTGGTTGCAGCAGCTGCGGCAGCATAAGGGCCTATACTATGGAGCATCAATGGGGGCACAATCTATGGGGGCATAATACATTTTTTTGTTTAATGTGTCCCCTCACTGTGCTGGCACTTTACATTTACAATGGCTCTGGGTTTTTTTTTTTTGGGGGGGGCCCATTCAGACTTTTGCTATGGGGCCCCATGATTTCTATGTACGCCCCTGCTGCTGAGGCATGGTATTTAAGGCTGTTAAGGAGCCAATATCCATGGACCTTGCCAGCAGCGTCGGACTGGAGTACCTTGGGCCCACCAGAGAAAAAATATTCTTGGGGCCCACCATCATACTTCCCAACCTTTGAAGAAGGGAAAGAGGGACAAAGGCTGTGGCACGCTGTGCCTGCTGCAGCAAATTTTAGGCCATGCCACGTTGCACCACAGACTGTCCAGGAGTTGGTGGATGCTTTAGTCCAGGTGTGGGAGGAGATCCCTCAGGAGACCATCCGTCGCGCTCATCAGGAGCATGGCCAGAAGTTGTAGTGAGGTCATACAGCATACCTCCCAAATTTTGAAGACAGGAAAGAGGGTTAAAGGCTTCGGCGCGCGTAGGGCGTCCTGCAAATTTTAGGCCACGCCCCGACCACACCCATTTAACAGCTAATCACACCCATATCCTCGCCCCAAGCGTACCCATTTAGCACTGCTGATCACACTGACTGGTAATGAGGGCACAGTGGCTGGTACTGAGGAAAAGAAAGAAAGAGCAGCGAGAGAGAAAGAACAAACAGAGAAAGAAAGAGAGGAAAGAAAGAAAGAGAGAGAGAAAGAAAGAACAGAGAGAAAAAAAGAACAGAGAGCGAGAAAGAAAGAACAGAGAGCGAGAAAGACTAGAGAGAGAAAGAAAGACTAGAGAGAGAGCCAGAGGCGTAGCTAGGGTTTTGGTTTAGTGGGGGCGAAACTTCTGAGTGGGCCCCTAATCAGAGAACCTCAGCAAATGACCGCGCTGTTGCCAAAAATAATCTATATATAAAAAGACCAATATTGATATTACCGCCATATGGTGTGTGGTAAATAATACCAGTCCTACAGAACATATAATAGATTACAGCACAGGTACAGATAATGACTTACCGCTGATGTTCTTTCTAATGGAATTGTTCACTTTTCATTTCTTTTCCATCTGGCCCAGACCGACATGACGACTTCTCCAGCCAGGACTCGACTGCAGAGATTACAACAAAGACACATTTCACTTCTCATATTTTTAGCACTGTCTTGGTCACCAATTGGACTATTCTCAACCTGCACAAACTCCTCATCCTGCTGATACCCCAATACTGAGCCGCTGCTGCCATATGTGTCCCTATTTCTGCACCTGATACCCCAATACTGAGCCGCTGCTGCCATATGTGTCCCTATTACTGCACCTGATACCCCAATACTGAGCCGCTGCTGCCGTATGTGTCCCTATTACTGCACCTGATACCCCAATACTGAGCCGCTGCTGCCGTATGTGTCCCTATTACTGCACGTGATACCCCAATACTGAGCTGCTGCTGCTGCCGTATGTGTCCCTATTACTGCACCTGCTGTGTGGTTCTGTGTGACCTCTAAATTTTAAAGCACCCTCTAGAATATAGTAATGCCGGGTGCAAGTGCCCTAGAAAACAGTGACCACATTTTGTCCCCTAGACTGTAATAATGCCCTGTGTGCCCCTTTGACAGTCACAGTAACCCGAGTTCCCCTATAACAATAAGTGTCCACTTTACATTTAATAATGTCCCAAGTCTCCCCCTGTACATCTCCCCTATACACAGAATAATGCCCCTCACTGGATATATACTGACCCCTTAATGTCCCCAAACTATTTAATGGGTCCAACACTGTATGATGGCCCTAGATAGCATCATACAGCATAATACACCAGATAGTCCTCAATATAGTATAATGCACCCCCATAGGCAGCCTCTATATTATAATAAACCCCCATAGGCAGAGTCTATAATATAATGCACCACCATAGGCAGCCGATATATTATAATGCACCCCCATAGGCAGCCTCTGTAGTATAATGCATCCCCATAGGGAGTCTCTGTAGAATAATGCACCCCAATATGGAGCTCTGTAGTATAATGCAGCCCCCATATACAGCCTCTGTAGTATAATGCACCCCCTATATACAGCCTCTGTAGTATAATGCACCCCCATTAAAAAAAAAAAAAAACAATACTCACCTCCCGGCTCCTGTGCTGCTCACTGTTCTCCCTCTCAGCGTCTGACAGCGGGCGCCGGCAGGTGATGTCATCGCGCCCGCTGTCAGACGCTGAGAGGGGGATTATGGGAGAGAAGGAGCGCTCGCTCCTTCTCTCTCTATGCGGTCAGCTGTATCGGCTGGATGCCGATACAGCTGACCCTCCGATGATGGGTGGGGGGCCCACTGCTGGCACCGGGCCCCCCCAATGCCTGTTCAGGCCCCATAGCTTCTGGGCGGCAGAGCAGGAAGATCGATTCTCCCTGCTCTGCCACAGAATGTAACTGTATCGGCGTGCACAGCACGCCGATACAGTTACTGTAGCGTAGCTCCGGGTGGGCCCCCTCAGAGCGCGGGGCCCGGGCCACCGCCCCCTCTGCCCCGCGACCTATCCTTTCAAATCAGGGCCCACCACGCAGGAGCTGGGGCCCACCGGAGGTTTCTCCGGTGGCTCAGTCCGACCCTGTTTGCCAGCCTGATAATACCAGGCCACAGCAGTCTGCTTATCTTTGCTGGTTAACAAAAATAGGGGATCCCGTCGAAAAAATTTGGCGTGGGGTCCCCCCTATTTTTGTTAACCAGCCAGATGAAGCAGACTGCTGAGGCCTGGTTTTTCAGGCTGGTAATCAGCCAAGATCCATGGACCTTGCCAGCCTGATAATACCAGGCCACAGCAGTCTGCATATCTTGGCTGGTTAACAAAATAGGATCCTCGAAAAATTGGGTGGGTCCCCCTATTTTGTTAACCACAGATGAAGCAGACTGCTGAGGCCTGGTTTCAGCTGTTAAGGACCAGATCCTGGACTTGCCAGCCTGATAATACCAGCCCCAGCAGTCGCTATCTTGGCTGGTTAACAAAAAAGGGATCCCCTCGAAAATAAGCGTGGTCCCCTATTTTGTTAACGCCAGATGAAGCAGACTGCTGAGGCCTGGTTTTTCAGGCTGGTAAGGACCAAGATCCATGGACCTTGCCAGCCTGATAATACCAGGCCACAGCAGCGCTCTGCTTCAATAGGGGTCGTTGGCTGGGCCCCTATTACACAAAGAACTGTTCAGTGGTAGATCAAACCACCTTCCCCGAAAAAAAATCTTAGCTGGCTGTTAAAAGGGGTCCCTCGACGGCTAGTCTATTTTGTTAACCAGCCAAGTAAAATGCAGACTGCTGCGGCCTGGTATTAAAAGACTGTCAAGGTCCATGGATTTTGGCCCTCAACAGCCTGATAATACCAGGCTACAGCAGCCCCACATTTGGCGCATCAAAAGATGTGCCAATTGTGGCACTTTACCCGGCTCTTCCCACTCCCTGTAGCGGTGGCAAGTGGGGTAATAAGGGGTTAATGTCACCGTTGATTGCACGGTGACAATAAGCCCGGTTAATAATGGAGAGGCGTCAATAAGACACCGATCCATTATTAATCCCAAAGTTTTTAAATGTATAAAAAAAAGACAAAGCAAGAAAAAAGTCTTTTAATGAAATAAAAGAGACAACACAGTTTTCATTTCTTTTATTATACTCTCATTCCTGCGACGCCATCGATCTCCTGTAAAAAAAGGGAAAAAACAAACCAACAGTATACCACCTGTCCGACGCAGTCCATAGTAACGAATGTCCCACGACGATCCAGCTCTGCTACATCGGAATGCCAGGCAGACCTGTCATCGCAACGCAGCACAGCTGATTACCTGCTTCCCCGGCGGTGACGTCATCGGACTGACTGCTTTACGGCCGGGATTACCCAGCAGTCACTGCAGTTATCGCGAGAAACTGCATGTGACCGCCGGGGAAAGATGATGGCGGCCATCAAGCAGTCCAGGCCGTGACCGCTGGAGATCTTCTGCCAGGTAAGTGCCGCTGACTCCTGACAGACCCGACCGACGGACACTGACAGTGACAGTGACAATTCCGATTCCGGTATCCGATAAGACGACAATATCGGAACTCGGAATCGAAAGTCCGATACAGCTAATATCGGCCGATACCCGATATTTGCAGTATCGTATCGCTCAACACTAATTAGAAGTAATAATGATTTCTTTATTTAGAGGTGTTGCGAGAGCATTGCTTAGCCAAATGGCAAGACTCAGGAGGGACTGAACGCTATTTGACACATGGGACATAGATTTTCCAGAGCCTTTGTGCTACCAGTAACATGGAAGCCCCCTATATTTCTATTGACAGATGATGGACCTGAGTGAGGTCAGGATTAATTGTTTCCTCCATGCTGAGAAACACAGGTAGATACTTATCCATTATAGAAATGGAGCTGCCAGCAGCAGATCTTGATAATTTCCATTCCTAATTGCAATCAGCATGGCAGAGCATTCCTGGTTTACAGGCGGGCCAGTTGCATTAGCACAACGCCCAGTTGTAAACTATCTAACCCCTTCAGATGGATTGCAGCGTGGGACTTGACTGTACCGCGGACAGGTATAGGTATAGTGTTGCTTTTTTATTTTGGATTTTTCCTAGGAGATCGATGGCTTCGATAATGGAATGGGAGTGTAATAAAGATGTCAAAAATGTGTGTTTATTTATTTAATTAAAAATCTACATTCCTATTGTGTGTGTGTTTTTTAAACCTTTTAGACTAGTGGATTAATAATGGATAGGTGTCTTATTGACAACTCTCCATTATTAACTTGCCTTAATGTCACCTTGCAATACCAAGGTGTCATTAACCCCTTATTATACCATATGCAACTGCTACAGGGCAATGGGAAGAGAGAGAGTAAGTGCCAGATGTGCCTTTTCTGGGGTGGCTGGGGGCAGATTTTTTAGCCAGGGGGTCCCAAAAATTATGGTCCCTCTCTAGGCTATTAATTTCTGCCCTCAGTCACTGGCTTGCCATCTCTGGCGGAGAAAACTGTGCGGGAGCCTACGCCAGTTTTTTCCGTGAATTAATCCTTTAATTTAACACCTACAGCTCCAAAATTTTACACACACTACTAACATTATTAGTTAGGGACATATACAAAAATAATGGATGTGCAATGGTTTACTGTATGTAAACCATGTCTAAAAACCTGTCTGGTTCTGTAATGATTTTACAGATGCTTATTTATGAAGATTTAAGAATAATGCAATGAATACACAGGATTTTACGGGTAAAATATATACATTATCATTATATGTTATTGCTCATACAACTTAATACAACTGAATGAAATTATTAAACAGATCATCAAAATATGAGGCTGTTGGGGTGTATATAGAGGCTGCTGGGGTGTATATAGAGGCTGCTGGGGTGTATATAGAGACTGCTGCTGGGGTGTATATATAGGCTGCTGGGGTGTATATAGAGGCTGCTGGGGTGTATATAGAGGCTGCTGCTGTTGGGGTGTATATAGAGGCTGCTAAGATGTATATAGAGACTGCTGGGGTATATAGAGGCTGCTGCTGGTGGGGTGTACGTGGAGGCTGCTGCTGGGATTTACGTGGAGGCCGCCTGTCAGGATAGTTCCACTGTGAGCAGCTGGGAGATGACCGGCTAGTGCCGGTCATCTCCCTGCTGCGTCGCCGCTGTTTTCCATGCGGCAGGAGATGACCCGCGGCTACCGTCAGGAGATCAGCGCTTAGCGCCGCTGATCTCCCGATGATAGCGGTGGCGTGCGTGATTTAAATACTGCGCCAATTCGTTGCCGGACTGCGCCTGTCACTGATTGGTCACATCCGGCCGGGCGCGACCAATCAGCGACGCGGGATTTCCGTTACAGACAGACAGAAAATTAGACGATTATATAGTAGATATGTATATATGTATTCTATAACTTGCCATTGTGATTTTACAGTATAGTATATAAAAAAACGGAACCGAAAAACAGAAGAAACGGATGAAAAAACTGATGCGATGGATCCGTTTTTTTTATGGATCCAGTACTCGGATCCGTCGAAAAAACGGATCCGTCGCATCAGTTTTTCACAATCTGCGATGTATCCGTTGATCCCTCGAGCCAACTGATTGTGACTGACGGCAAAAAACTGATGTGTGAAAGTA
Organism: Oophaga sylvatica; assembly: GCA_033576555.1. Lineage (NCBI taxonomy): Eukaryota > Metazoa > Chordata > Amphibia > Anura > Dendrobatidae > Oophaga > Oophaga sylvatica. Next base: position 19,813 of record JARQOD010006568.1, on the reverse strand, counting down.
GCCTTACAGGTCATCAGGAAAGTTTACACTTTTTTTATACATTACAATACAACATAAATATAAAGCAAACAATAAGCTTTTAAAAGAATTATCCAACCTTAGGCTACAAGTCTGCAGTCACTCTGTATCTGAAAACTTGTGAATCTTCACATCGTGTGCACTGTGTGCTGTCAGGATTCTCTGGTGCCAGGAGCAGTGGGATGTGTGACCACAAGTTTGTGATTTGGACGCGATCTCACTCAATGCTAGTGTACTGCAATGACAAGTGTAGTCTGAAGGTGGCTGGAAGTATGAAAGTTGCAGTCACATGACCCGCCAATCCCAGCTTCGGCTACAGAGAATCCTCACAGACGCAGTGAGGATTCACAAGTCTGCAGTCACATACTGACTACAGACTTGTACCTTAAGGCCGGCGTCAGACACAACTACAAAAAATCGGACCGTTTTAGTCGGTCGATTATCGGAACAAAATGCAAACATCACACATCCGCCTGGCATCCGATTTTCCTTCAAAGATGCGATTTAGTCGCATGTGTGTGTACCTTGTAACATCCGATTTTCATCCGACCACCGTTTTTTTGTTACAGCTTAGCAAAAAGGACCAATAACGGTTTTGAGGCCTGATAGTAATTGAAATAATCAGGCAGAGCTATATTTAGGTGATCTGCTACAGGTGTGACTCTCCCACCTTTGCACTGGTGTCATTTTGTTCCTTCTGCTTAGTGCTTGCTAGCTGCTTTATCCAAACATGAGCGACACACTCAGATTTACTCCCACTGAGCGTGTGCTGTTCCATTGGGTTATATCCAGACGTTTTGGGGAGCCATATCCTGTAATAGCAGATCCCAGAAGACGCACAAGAATGTGGGTACATCCACTTTTGACAAGAAGGATAACTAAAGGCCATTTTCACTGGCTATATTTGTCACTGCGTAGGCATGGAGATAAGTTTTTCCTATATTGTCGAATGAGCATAGCTACCTTTGATAAGTTGCTTGACATTGTGCACCCTGGGATCACATTTCAGGACACCAGGATGAGAAAAGCAATTTCTGCAGAGGAACGCCTTCTCCTAACAATAAGGTATGTGTGTGAACGATATGTTGATGATGTTTTCCTCGACATATTGACTTTGCAAGTGTTTGAGCACACTTCTTGGAAAATTATAATGTGAATAATGTATTTCTGAAGATTACCTATCGAAATGATTGGCTTTGGTGTATTCCACAGAAGCCATGGCTTGTAATCTAATTTCAAGCATGTGTGGTCTAACAAACTCAAGCATTGTAAGTGTTGTGCATGCTGTGTTTGTTGTTTTTGGTGCTGATTTCTCCATGTTCTATGTGTGTTATAGGTTCCTTTCTACTGGCATCTCCTACGCTGCTCTGCACTTAGAGTTCTTAATAGGCCGATCAACAATTTCAGGCATTGTGCGGTCAACTTGTGTTGAAATTTGGAACAGACTACATGAAGACGTCATGCCTGAGCCAAAAATGAGTGACTGGTTGAGGACAGCACAGGGTTTTGCCGAAAATTGCCAGTTTCCACACTGTATAGGAGCCCTGGACGGCAAGCACATACGTGTTCGTAAACCTCCTAACTCAGGCTCCCAATTCTTCAATTACAAACAATATTTTTCAGTAGTTTTGTTGGCCTTGGTCGACACAAACTACATGTTTATAATTGTAGACATTGGGGCCTATGGAAGGACTGGAGACTCAAGAGTCTTCAATACTTCCATCATGGGTAGGCGGATACGCAATAACCAACTGGACCTACCACCAGCAAGTCAACTTACAGACTCTATTCAAGAACATGTGCCTTATGTTATAGTTGCGGATGAGGCATTTCAATTAACCCGTAATATTATGAGGCCATATCCCCGTCGTTATCTCACCCATCGGCGTAGAATATTTAATTGTCGGCTGTCACGTGCTCGGCGTCTGGTGGAGTGCACATTTGGAATTCTTTGTGCTAAATGGCGGGTACTTCAATCTGCAATTCAACTCAGTGAAGACAATGTTAATGTGGTCCTCAAAGCATGTGTGGTCCTACATAATTTTTGTAGAATCCATGAATGCTCCTCACAACATGTGGCTGAGTTAGCCTCTGTGAATCTGTCTTTGCCTATGTCACCACCCATCCATCCCCGTCATCCCCCTTCAGGCCTAAAAGTACGTGATGTGTTTAGTCAATATTTTGTGTCCCCTGAGGGTGCTACTGCCTGGCAAGAGGAGGCATTATTACACATGTAGTGTGCCTATGTTGCTGTGTCATAAAGATATTTATGCTCACTTAATTGTATATGTTGTGTTTGTTTTTGTGTCATATTTTGTGTAAGTTTGGCACACCATAACATATTTAACTAAACAGCTACATATTAAAATAATCACATACAATTAATGCGAGGCAAAACAATTTTTTATGTAGTAGCTCATGTTTTGTCGCTGTAAACATAATGAACAATTACAACTGGCTCATAAATGCTTTAAAACATGTTTCCTGAGAAAATTGAAGGAATATAACAAACTATAATGTTCATAACTTAAAACAAATTGAACAAAAATACATTACACCTATAACTGGTGGTAGGTGTGGGGTGGTGAAGGTGGAGGGCCAGCTTGTGAGGGCTGGCTAGACTGCTCTCCAGTCACTGTGTCCCCATGAGTGGTGGCTGACTGTGCAGTTTGCTGCATGCTTCTTGCTTGCTCTGGATGTGGGTTTGGGTAAGGGAAGTTTGGGAACTGTTGTGGGTAGTCATAATATGACTGCCCACTTACACTATAGCCACCAAAATGCCCATGTCGACCATACCCATGTTGTGGCCAGCATTGAACATTGGGTATGGTAGAGTGGGCATATTGTGAATGGCCACTCTGTCCCATGGATTGGAGCTGGGGAGCTCCGTATAAAGAAGGAGCTGCAGTAGGATGAGTAGGAGGAGGAGTTGGGTTCTGTTGGACACAAGGAGGAGGTGGAGGAGGAGGATGATGATGAGGAGGAGGAGGATCAGAGGCTGAAGCAGATTGTGAGGGATTTGGTCCAAACAACCTTAAGACATTCTCAGGACCAACCACCCATCTATCAAGATAATTTTAGTAGGTTGGTTGGATCATTAGGCGGTGTTCCAGAATCCAAACACAATCTGCAGTCCGCTTCTGATCCACAGTCTGTGCTGTCTTGGAATAGCCCGGAGGTAACGGGCCAGACTGCGGCAAAATCCCTCCTCCCCATCATCATTTGCTACACTGGACAAATAGTCCAGAACTCCTCGGTCCACCTGCCTCCTTGTGGCAGAACCAACTCCTTCTCTTCTACGCCTGGGTCGCCGTGCAACATCTGCTAGAGGCGAAGCCACATCCAGGGGCCTACCAGTGGCTGCTGCTCAGGGGAGGGTCTTGGGACTGTAGAGGCAAGCTCTGTGACTCCACTGCTGGTGGTGGTGGTGGTGATGCTGGTGCTGCACTTGCTGCTGTGATGGGCCAGCCTCCTCAACATCCCCCACGGGGTCGATAACTGCCTCAGAGTCCGAAGCTGGCTCTCTGTCTGTAAGGTTTGACTCGGTGCTAGAGAATAAAATAAATTTATTACAATTTATTCATAAAAATACCAATACACTTTGTACAGACATGAACTTACGGTCGTAAATCCAGAGCTGGAGCAAGAAAATTCAGTCTATCATAATAGACATATTTGCGTTTAGTGCTTGCTGCTGCTGCCCACTGCGCCCCCTCAGCTGTCTCTCTCTCCTGTAGCAGTCTCTACAGCTGCGCCAACGCCTTGTAACATCTGAGGCTGAAAAAGTAACGGATAAAATACAAATTTAAAATTATCTGGCCTTGTAATGTATTTTAAAAATAAATACCGTACAACAGCAATATTATACTTTTTCAACGTGTTATAGGGGTATAGAACACCAATACAAATTGTATGTAGATAGAATAACAATTAAATATTACAAGGGTTCATACATACAAAGCTCTATGACATATGTGTCACAATAATGAGCATTTATTTTCGACACAGCGATGGGATTACCAAAAGGGACACATATTAAGTACTTCACCTACGCATTTATTGGGTAGGCCAAAATTTTTCAAGTTTACTTTGCGACCATTGCAGTTGGAGCTAAATATCACACCAACACAGACGGCACCTGAACATTCATCCTACCAGGACCTTCAGTTGGTCCCTGCCCTGTGGGATTACCGTATATATGGGATGGAGCCTTTTCAAGTTCTCATATCCACAGTGGCCTCCTCTGTTCCTTTTGTGTTATGTTCCTTAAGGTTTCAGAAAGACCCATTGCAGGGTCGAAACGTTACCTATACATGTTTTTTCGGCTGTGGTGTTTTAAAATTACACTTTTTTCACTTGCATTGAAAGATTGTTTTATTGCGTCTGGTTTTCAAATTACAGGAGCTAAATATTAGATGTGCTTGGAGTACTCACATAGCACTGGGGGTTCAACAGGCATAACTGTTTTTTTAAACACATTTCAGTTTCACATATAAGGGTACAGGGACATTATAACACATTGTTGTTGGTACATACTGAGTAGTCAAACCGTATTGTAAGCGTTTTCAAAACGTTACTTACTAATGCGTTCTTGGTCCTCCCTAGACCTGTCGCCAAAATCCGGGAACATCTGGGAACATATTCTCCTCCAAGCCGCGTCCTTCCGCGAGCGGTTAGAATAATTTGGATCCCGCTGGTCCCAAAGTTCTGGTCTCTCCTGGACCAGAACGATCAACATCTCCACATTGATGTGACTGGACATCGTTCTGGACTCCGTGGAGGCGGTTTCCTGTTTGAGTTTGAATTTTCGTAGCCTAATTAGCATGTCAGCCCTTCCTGGCAATGATCCTGATGCAATTTCCTGACACCTGGGTAGTGGTGCGATTTCATCGCAAGTCACACGTGCGGTCCGTTTGTAATCCGATTTTTCATCGCTCCCATAGACTTGCATTGGCGATAGTCGACCCACAATCGGTGACAATCGCAGCATGCTGCGATTGCACACGGACGTTTAAAACGGACCACAAAAAATCTGATACTGGGAGCTCCTCCATAGATTAACATAGGGCAGACTGCAATACGATATTTCATCGTATTGCAGTCGTCCGATTCTGTCGCCAGTGTGACGCCGGCCTAAGGCTGGATAACCCCTTTAAAGTCTAGCGCTGACTGATAAAATGCTATGTTTTAAATCTATATTTGCGCAAATGGTTTACAGCTCTGTAACTTATAAAGGACATTGTATTTATGAAGGTATTTAAAAAGGATGTCTATTTATATCATATATATATTTATATATTTTATATATTTATATATTTCTAGAGGACTCTCATTTTGTCCTACTAAGGCCCTGGATAAAACCGAACTCTGCAGTGATATGGAACATTTTTTCAGGAGACTGCGCCAGAGGGAATACTTCAATGATACAGAAGATTCAGAAAACACTCGGACTGAAGGAAAATGGATCCCAACAATCAAGAAGAGGTCAGACTGGACACCTCCACCTGGACGTAACCCTCATTTGGATAAATATATAGACTCTTTCAGACATTTGATAAAATCCACCATCATAGCCACCAACAAGAGACAAGCCTCCAACATCAGTGCCCAGGAGACAAAGGCCATACAGTCTCTGAAAACCAACAAAGAAATCATCATTAAACCTGCTGACAAGGGAGGTGCAATAGTCATGATGAACACATCAGACTATATGAAGGAAGCAAACAGACAACTTACGGACACACGCTACTACAGAAAACTGGAGTCGGACCCTACACAGGACTATTACAAGGAACTAAGCAAGTTGGTATCTTGTCTGTCAGACAAATCCATAAGAGCTGATGACCTGATACCAGAAAGTCCAAGAACAGGGACGTTTTACATGCTTCCCAAAATCCACAAAGCTGGGAATCCAGGGAGGCCGATTATTTCATGTGTGGACACCCTTACTGAGCAGGTATCTGGATGGGTAGAGGGTATTCTTAAACCCCTGGTAAAGGATACACCCAGCTACATTCAGGACACAACTGACCTACTGAATAAACTAGCAGCAATAGATCCCCTACCAGAAGGAACCATCCTGGCCACCATGGATGTGGAATCTTTGTACTCTAATATCCCACACCAGGATGGATTAAATGCCTGCAAAGTCTTCATGGGAAACACCGGGAATGATGCTGATTCTGTGGTGAAACTCACAAAATTCATCCTCACCCACAATTACTTTGAATTTGACAACAAGATATATCTTCAGGAGACTGGCACAGTGATGGGAAGTAAAATGGCTCCACAGTATGCAAATCTTTTCATGGCCAAGCTTGAAAGCGAATTTTTGTCCTCATGTCCCATCAGGCCTCGGGCCTACTACCGCTACATTGATGACATTTTAATCATCTGGACGGAGTCTGAACAACAGCTAAAGACGTTCCATGAACAGTTCAACCAATTTCATCCCACCATCAACTTAACACTTAACTACTCCAGCACTGAAATTAACTTTTTAGACACCACCATTAAGCTAAAGAACAATGAAATAGAGACATCCCTGTATCAGAAGCCAATCGACCGTCCAACATACCTTAAATGGGACAGTTTCCATCCAAAACACATAAAAAACTCTATTGTCTACAGCCAAGCCATCAGATACAATCGTATATGTCCCAACTCTATGGATAGAGATGAACACCTTATTCGCCTCAGAAAGACCTTTTTGAACCAGGGCTACCATCCAAGAACAATTGAGAACCAAATTACAAGAGCCACCAGAATATCAAGGAATCACCTGTTACATTACAAAGCTAAAGAAGAAAATAACCGGGTGCCTCTAGTGGTCACCTACAATCCAAATCTGGAGATGCTAAGGGAGCTGCACGGAAACTACAACCTTTACTACAAAAAGATGCCCGATTGCAATCCATATTTCCAGACCCCCCACTACTATGTTTTAGGCAGCCCCCAAATCTAAGAAACATCATTGTCAGAAGCTCCCTGTCCTCCCCAACAGCTGCAGGAACCTTTCCTTGCAAACAGAAGAAGTGCAAAACCTGTCCATCTATAATGACCACGGACAAGATAAAGATCCCCAACTCCCATCAGGACTACAAGATCCCAGGTACTTTCAGCTGCATCACATCTAATGTGGTGTACCTAATTATTTGTACGAAATGTCCAACTGGGGGTCTGTATGTGGGGGAGACTGGGCAAAAACTGAGAACAAGGATGAATTCTCATCGCCACACAATAAGAGAAAAAGGAATGGATCTACCTGTGGCCAAACACTTTTGTATGCCCGGTCATAGCATGATGGATATGGAATTACTGGTATTAAAAGCTAACTTCAAATCTGAGAAAGATAGAAAGATTTGGGAATATAAACTTATGATGACCTTTGACACTCTTAGTGCTGGAATGAACGTGTCACATGGATTCATGTCTGTGTACAACAATTAAGGAATCTGCTTCTCTGACCTGGGGGCATCAAAACACAATACCAGACCCCAATCAGAGGGCAATAAAACTCTCACTCCTTATCTATGAACTGTTCCAATATTTATGTTCATCCCTCTGCCATAATGACAGTTCTGCTTCACGTCACATGTCTTACCTATTGCATTATTCCTGTGTCCTCTTGTGTATAAATATGTGATTCTTCAGATTTTGTATTAGTTTAGCCTGATGAAGAGACCTGAGTAGTCTCGAAAGCTTGCAATTTGTTACCATCTTTTCAGTTAGCCATTAAAAGGTATCAACCACTGAGGACTCTCAAGTCTAAATATTTTTCTATTTTATATCAGTGACTCCTATTTCTACATTGCAAAGCCTCAAGGGGTTACAGCTGATTGTAACTATTAATTTTTTACACTCTTTTATTTTTTTTATTTCCTGAATCATTGCTGGTAATAGAAAATGTGAATATGATATTTAAAATGCAGAATATTTCACAGCAGTGCGCATATTCTCCTTGCCTAATCTAAACTTCTAAGGATTAAACGCTATAGTGGAACAATCAAGGCTATTTCGGATGCTGGGTGAGCTCTGGTTCTGTTGGAGCTATGCTGAAGAGAGGCAGAGTGTACCGCAGGAGATTCGCTTTCTCTGAAGGATTAATTGTCTCTTTTTAATTTGCGTCTTCTTCTTCCCTTCGTCTCTCCTGCAGCAGCAATTGAAGGTGTAGCTATAGTGGTGCGCAAGAGGGCGGGAAATACTGCTCTGCCTGTCACTGAAAATTCATGTGAGCATTCATTCATAGCTCAGTACATTAAATGTTTGTTCCAGCACATTGCTGTTTTACGGCTGTGCTCTGCACCGCAATTAATATGCTTGATGCAAATTGAAAACCGAGGCTCAATCCATCCTTTTCTTTCACAGCGTATGTGATGCTGTTATTACTGCGAGCTACAGGGGTATGAGGGGCATTCTTTTAAACTTCAATGCTCGTTAGCTTAAATTTGCATGTGCAAATAAGCTCTGTGCAAGGACGGGAATCAGCAGTCTTCTCACCAGTAGTCGTTAAACACCGAGGGTGTTAACTTATATTTCTGCACCTACCTATCTGTAGAAAAATCAATATGAGAACACACATTAAAGAAACCTATATGAGCAAAATGGTGAGATGCTTCTAAGAGAGGGGGACATATTATGAGTAAGTCAAGGAAATTTTGGGGGGACAAAATCAGTTCTCTACCCCAGGTTTGTTGTCAATTAACTCTTGACATAAAAAATAACTGTTATATATAACATTTTTATAATATCAACATTTATCCCAAACATACAAGTATATATTATATAATAGACTGATGTGCAATGATACAGAGATTGCCAAACCTTTATCAACACCTTTGGGGTGATAATCAATTTATTCTTGTAAACGATTAGCCTTTAACCCCTTTCCGACATCGGCGTACATTTATGCTGATGTCGGACTCCCTCCCTTTGATGAGGGCTCCGGCGGTGAGCTCACATCTTTCCCGGCACATATAGGGAGGAATCTCAATCCACCCATGGCTATTAACCTGTTAGATGCCGATGTCAAACTCTGACAGCGGCATTTAACGTGCGCTTCCGGCCTTCGGGCCAGAAATCCACCCATCGGTGACTCCCATCACGTGATCGTGGGTCACAGATAGGTTGGCATGACAACCAGAGGTCTCCTGGAGACCTCTATGGTTGCCACTGCCAGGTTTCTATGAGAGCTGCCCGGTGGTTGGCACTCATGGCAAGTGAGTAATTCTGCTACATATATGTAGCAAAGTATCATTAAAAAGTCAGCTTGGCACACAAAAAAAAGCCCTCAACCAACCCTAGATCACGAAAAATGGAGACGCTACGGGTGTCAGAAAATGGTGACTTTTTTTTATTTTTTAAACAAAGTTTGGAATTTTTTTTCACCACTTAGATAAAAAAGAGCCCAGACAAGTTTGGTGTCTGTGAACTCAAAATGACCTGAAGAATTATAATGGTATGTCAGTTTTAGTTTTAGCATTTATTGAGCATGGTGAAAAAAAACTCAAAAAAACCAAGTGTGGTATTGCACTTTTTCAGCAATTTCACTGCTTTTTGAATTTTTTTCCTGTTTTTCAGTACACAATATGTAAAACTAATAGCGTCGTTCAAAAGTACAACTCGTCCTGCAAAAAACAAGCCCTCACATGGCCATATGGACCAAAAAAGAAAAGAGTTATAGCTCCAAGAAGAAGGGGAGCAAAAACAAAAACACACAAAAAGAGCTCCGGTTATGAAGGGATTAAAAGGGTTGTCCGGGTTTAGGCTACAAGTTTGCATTCACACTCTACTGCATACTTTTGAATCCTCAGAATGTTAGCACTGTGCACTGTCCGGATTCTCCTGTGCCGGCACCGAGAGCAGCGACTGTGTGACAGCAAGTATGTGACATGCATACATTCAGTCACATGCAGATTAGATGTGCGGAGCCTTGCTCAATGTAAGTGTATTGAGCAAGGCCAAACACGTCTAGTCGGAATATGGCTGGAGGTATGCAAATCGCATATTTGAGGTCACATGACCTCCCACTCCCTGCGTGCAATATATAAACTTAGTGATGTTGTCACAGTTCCACCCCTCAGGGTGTCTGGGATGCAGTTACTGACAGCTCAGCCATCCAATCCAATAAAGTAGCGTGCAGAAGCTGTCAGCACTTTGATTAACAGCATGACCATCCAATCTGGTTCAGGGGCATGCTGAGCTGTCAGTGTGTTGATTGACACCTCAACTAGCCAATATGTCACTGGGAGGCATCAGCTGTCTCCAAGTGTTCACTATTCCGGGTGATTGGTATAACTACTTAACTGAGCAGCTTCTCCCAGACCACTGCCAGATGTACATTCAGCCTGTGAGGTTTGTGCTTTCCTGTGCCTAGAGTTCTGTTTCCTTGATCTGTTGCCTAACCTTTGACTTCGTTATGACCACCACCTGTTATCCCCTTCAGCTGTGATCTGTTTTCTCCCAGTACTCTGACTTCGGAATGTTACCTGACTACATTTTTGTCTCTTCCTTCTATTTATGATGTACCCTCCTGGCTTCTGAGCTTGGACTCCTTGACCACTCTGACTCATGGCTTGACAGTGAGAAGTGACTAGTATTACAGCTGTATTCACACAATGGTGGTTCTGGTAATGTAGTCCTGTACTGATGGTGGTTGGGATGCTGTATTTCTGTAGTGCTGATCATCGTTTTGTTGTAATAGGTATACAGTTCTGAAAAGTTTACATACCCTGGCAGAATTTTTGCTTTCTTGGCCTTTTTTCAGAGAATATGAAAACACCAAAACTTTTTCTCTTCTCATGGTTAGTGGTTGGGTGAAGCCATTTATTGTCAAACTACTGTCTTTTCTTTTTTAAATCATAATGACAACCCAAAACATCCAAATGACCGTGATCAAAGTTTTACATACCCCATTTCTTAATACCATTTATTGCCCCCTCTAACATCAATGACAGCTTGAAGTCTTTTGTGGTAGTTGTGGATGAGGTTCTTTGTTTTCTCAGATGGTAAAGCTGCACACTCTTCTTGGCAAAAAGCCTACAGTTCCTGTAAATTCCTGGGCTGTCTAGCATGAACTGCGCGCTTGAGATCTCCCCAGAGTGGCTCAATGATATTGAGGTCAGGAGACTGAGATGGCCACTCCAGAACCTTCACTTTGTTCTGTTGTAGCCAGTGACAGGTTGACTTGGCCTTGTGTCCTTGTGTTTGGATCATTGTCATGTTGGAATGTCCAATTACGTCCCATATGCAGCTTCTGGGCTGATGATTGCAAATTTGCCACCAGTATTTGCTGATAGTGTGCTGCATTCATCTTGCTTTCAATTTTGACCAAGTTTCCTGTGACTTTGTAGCTCACACATCCATCTTCGTGCTTTACAGTAGGAATGTTGTTCCTTTCATCATAGGCTTTGTTGACATCACTCCAAATGTAACGTTTATGATTGTGGCCAAAAAGTTCAATTTTGGTCCCATCACTCCAAATTACCTTGTTCCAGAAGTTTTGAGGCTTGTCTCTATGCTGTTTTGCGTATTGTAGGTGAGATACATGCAGACCATTTTTCTTCAAGGGCCTCCTTATTGTGCATCTTGAAACAGCCACATCGTTAGCTTTCAGAGAGTCCAGGATTTCAGCTAATGTTATTTGTGGGTTTTTATTTGCATCCCGAACAGTTATCCTGGCAGTTGTGGAAGAAAGTTTTGCTGGTCTACCTGATTGTGGTTTTGTTTTTACAGAGCCCTTGATTTTCCATTTGTTAATCACAGTTTTAACGCTGCTGACTGGCGTTATCAATTCCTTGAATATCTTTTTGCATCCTTTTCCTGTTTTATACAGTTCAACTACCTTTTCCCATAGATCCATTGACAATTATTTTGCTTTCCCCATGACTCACAGTCCAAAAACGTCAATGGCTGGATGAAAGATGCAAGAGTCTGTCTGGATCCCAGAAACTCACTCAGCTTTTATGCACACACACTAATTACAAGCAAACAGGTCAAAAGTGAGGATGTTACTTCAAACCCATTTCTGTCAACTTCTGTGCAAGTTATCAGGCCAAAATCACTAGGGTATGTAAACTTTTTATCAGGGTCATTTGGATGTTTTGGGTTGTCATTATGATTTAAAATGAGAAATTACAGTAGTTTGACAATAAATGGCTTCACCCAACCACTAACAATGAGTGGAGAAAAAGTTTTGGTGATATCATTCATATTCTGTGAAAAAAGGTTAAGACAGCAAAAATTCGGCTGGGTATGTAAACTTTTGAGCACAACTGTATACTATTATGTGGTGGCTTTTCAAATGAAAGACTGTTCATGTTATAAAGGGGACCCTCATCTATGATATTCAGATACCCAAATATAGCATAAAGAAATGGCTTGTCTTAGTGAACAATCTATTTTGCCTAGAAACACTTTGGGGGTTAATGATCAGTACAAGTTTTCAGGGGTTTTTTTTGGTAGATTTTTTTTTATTAGTAATTTAAACCTGTCTCTGCTCAGGACATATCCGATATGTCTTGGCTACTAATAGCCTCTACATGAAGGAACCTAGGAATCATCTTCTATATAATCAGAATGTGACAAATAAAGGTCCTGAACTATCAGATTTATTACCAGTTTTCATTCTCAAACTGATAGGCTGCGGACTGCTCTGTCTAGATCATGCCCATTCTTATGACGGATCCTACTTTGGCTCAACTATTACCAGCCAAACCTTTGATCAAGTATCGTAGAAGTCGTAATCTTCGTGACTATTTAGTCCACAGTCATTATTCCTCTGAACCTCCACTTATCTTTTCTAATCAGATAACTCCTAAATGTGGATGCATCCCTTGTGGTCATTGTGTGGCCTGTGCTAATATTTGTCGTAGCAATTCATTTATGGATTCTGCTTCTGTACATGAATATAAAATATGGCAATTGATTACCTGTTCTATGAAAAATGTAATGTATTATTCCACTTGCCCATGATCCCTGATATATATTGGCTTGACCACACGCCAATTAAAAGTTTGTGCCAGGGAGCATGTGCTTGGCATACAGGCTGCAGCTCCACATGAGAATGCATCCACATTGAAGACGCTTCCGCGTCATTTTAAGCTTCACCATCAATGTGACAGTAGGGGGTTGAGGGTCAGAGTTATTGATGTGCTAAATATAGGGATCCGTGGGGGTAAAATCGTCCAACGACTTGCACAACTGGAAACGCCTACAACTAGGTGTCCCTATTATATATTATTTGAGTCCATATTGTCATGCAGTTCTCCTTTTTCTCTTCCTCCCTTTTTCTGATCCCCCATTCACCCATAATTTTAGGTTGTTTTTATGGCTTTTTAATTTGTTCTGTTTTTCTACTCTATTTAGTGGGACCTTATGACACTTCACTATTGGATCCATTACTGTCTGGGCTCTCAGTCTCTAACCATCTTATGATCACCTTCAAATTTTGTATACATCATTACATATATTATATTCTGTATTTCTGTCAGTGTTTATTTAATAATTTTTAACTTTTTGTACTGTGGTGCTCATGCATGTGGTTATAATATAAATGTATTGTGCATTTCCACACTATATATACACTATGTACCTCCATGATATGTATTGTAGCGGCACTATTCTGTCACCGATATATGTAAGAGACAGCTCTGATCCTTGTGAGTGACAATCTCCTATATTAGCAATGATAGATAGGAACTCACTATAACACTTCCTTCTTAATCTTAATCGTGCACAGATATCTTCTTGAGAAGGTGAACTTGAATGTAACTGAAAGGTTTATTGGCATTACAATACCTTGTGCAGAGAAAAACATACAATTTCCTTCAGGCAAGAGGTATCAAGGTGGCTTCAGAAGAAAGAATATAGAGGTCTAAAAGGAATGCTGTGTTGAAGCTCCTAGCATGAATGATGAGGCACACAGAATGACGAAGCACAAGATGGATGCCGGAAAGGGAAAACAGTTGAGAGGAGTGAGAGAGAGCAAAGCATTATGGGAAATAGAACCCGAGACAGCACTAAACAATAACCACTAGGTGGCAGCAAAGTACACAGTAACTATGAAATGTCACATTAATACTGGCTGAGACAGCATACTCCCCGTCTGAAATCTTAGGATTTCACAATATAAACAACCTGTGCGATGTCCTTGAAGAAGAATATCGTAACCTGAAAAATAACAGCAGAAACTGGCAATGCAACAATAAAAACAGGTGTAGTCTAGTAAATGTGAACTGTCTACTGAAGTAATCCAATCGATCACCCATCTTCGGATTGGAGAAGCCGCATTATGCCAAACTGTCTCCAACCCATTTGTAATCCACTGGTCGCGTTGCATGATCTGCAGGGTTAAGATGAGATGGGACATAGGACCATTGTTCAGGTTTGGAGGTTTTTCTGATCCTTTCTACACGGTTACTGACATATACATAAAAGCGTTTTGTCTGGTTGTATATGTAGCCCAGAACGACCTTGCTGTCAGTGTAGAATTTAAAGTTCTCCATGGGGATATCTAGTTCACGCTGTATAAAGTCTGCAATCTGTACAGCTAGTACAGCCCCGCAAAGTTCAAGCCTAGGGATAGTAAAAAAAATAATAAAGTCCTAGGAAAGGACTTTAGGCCGTCGTCCACATAGAAATCTCTTTCTACAAAGTTTCTTGCATCCTTCCCATACTCTGATTCACCATCGAAGGCTGTCCTATGTAAGCCATATGAAGCAACCGCCGGTGAAGGACTATTGCCAAACACATGTACTTTCATGCGGTATTCTGTCACTTCCTGCTTGGTATCATTGTCTCTGTGCCATAGAAACCGAAGGTAATTTCTGTGGTCTTCTCTTACTACAAAACAATGAAACATCTGTTCTATATCAGCGGTGATGGCAACCGGCTCCTTCCTGAACCTCATGAGCACTCCTACAAGGTTATTAGTCAAGTTGGGACCAGTGAGGAGGACGTCATTCAGGGATATGCCTTGATATTTGGCACTTGAGTCGAACACCACTCTGATCTGTTTGGGTTTCTGCAGGTGATAAATTCCAAAAGAGGGTAGATACCAGCATTCTTCATCCTCTAGCAATGGTGGAGCTAGTTCCGAGTGGTCATTGTGAAAGATTCTTTCCATAAAGGCCACAAAGTGATCTTTCATTTCATGCTTGTTTCGGAATGTTCGTTGGAGTGAGTAGAATCTGGATAGAGCCTGCTCCCGGTTGTTAGGGAGTCTAGCTCTTGTATCTCGAAATGGCAGGGTGCGATCCAATGGTTAGACTCGCCCTTGAAGAATCCACTATCCATTATTTTCATAAACTCCTTGTCTTCTATAGATAGAGCTATTTTGTCATCTTCACGTGTTGTGCAGAACACAGATTTTCCTATGTCATCATAGGCAGTAGGAACAATGTCGTACTCCTGAATGGTGTTGATAAACTTCTCCTTCACCTCGTAATGATGAGGACATGGTTTGAAGTGAGTTGTGCGACTATTGTTTAGCACATAGGTTTTGAAGGAGTTTACCCTGGATGGTTTGTGGCATTTTTCCATGCATACATCACCCATAATCACCCAGCCTAGGTCGAGTCTTTGTGCATATGGGGCATCATCTGGACCATTGCATTGTTGACGCACCTTATGGACCCTCAGGATATCCCTTCCGAGCAGGATCAGGATGTCAGCATTCGTATCTATAGGAGGAATTTCTTTAGCTAGGTGCTTTAAATGGGAATGGTGAAGTGCAGCCTTTGGAGTGGGAATCTCCTGTCTTTCATCAGGTATATGGTCACACTCAATTATTGTCAGCAAGGGTATAGGCATGTTCTCTTTGATTGGAGAGATAACATACCCAATGGCTCTTCTGCCAAATGTCTCTACCCGACCGGAGCAGGTATTGAGAGTGTATGGTGTTGCTGGTCCTTGTATGCCGAACATGTCAAAGAATTTGGGCTTTGCTAGAGACCTGTTGCTTTGCTCGTCTATGATGGCGTACATCCTAGTGGCTTTCTCAGGTTGCCCCTCAGGATACACTTTGACAAGACATACCTTGGCACAACACTTGGGGCTGCTTTCTTCTCCACATACTTCCATGCACGAAGAGGATACAGCAGTTTTAGTTGGCTCATGGCCTTGTGGCTCCCCGCCATACCTTGACTCGGGCTTAGATACTGAAGGTTGAGCATTGTCTTCAGATGTATTTGGATGCATAGCTGTCACATGCTCATTGCTACTGCATTCAGCACACTTAACAATAGTTTTGCAGTCTTTAGCGATGTGGAATGAGGAGGCACAACACTTGTAGCATATTCCAAGCTCCTTGAGGATGTCTTTGTGCTCCTGCACGGGTTTTGCTCTGAGCCCACGGCATTCTCTCAAGGAATGAGGACTTCTATGGATAGGGCACATAAGACTGAGATTCTTTGCATTGCCTAGAGGGAAGCCTTGCTTAGTAAATGACGATGTTGCAAGTGGAATGTCTGTCTTTCTCACAGATACCGTCCCTTTGAAGTCTTTATATTCACTCGTTGTTTTACCTTGCTTTGAGAATGATGATGAACAGGTCAAAGCAGGTTCGGCAAAGTCAAAGCTGGGATCATTTTTCATCTGAGCTTGGTCGCTGATAAACCTGGCAAAATAAGAGAAAGATGGAAAAGACACTTTATGCTCTCTCTTGTACCTTGATTCCAAGTCTGCCCATTTGTCTTGCATGCCGTGTGGTAGCTTAGTGACCACCGGGTTCACACCATGTGCGGTGTCTAGGTAGCTCAGTCCTGGAAGACGAGGGTCTAGTTTGGCTAACTCCAATTCCTTCAGCAGATCACTTAGATCCTGCAATTTGCGATTGTCTTTGTTAGTTATCTTTGGGAAGTTTTGCAGTTTCCTAAATAATGCGCTTTCTATAGCTTCCGCGCTGCCATAGGTTTGCTCCAGCCTCTCCCATGCTGCAGTGAGACCCGCATCTGAATGGCCAACATGGATTGCTCTTAATGTTCTGATGCGCTCTGTGGATTCTGGGCCTAGCCAATTGACAAGCAAGTCCAGTTGTTCCTTGGCGGTAAGGTTAAGACCTGTGATTACAGCTTCAAAGGTTGATTTCCAGGATCTATAGTTTTCAGCAGAGTCATCAAACTTTGAGAGACTACTGTTTACTAGTTCCCTGCGTATCATATATTTGGCAAACTCTGACATGTCTGTGTTCTGTTCCTTGTTGCAAGAGTGACTTGTGGTACCTCTGAGGTGTGTAAGTCCCTTGGCGTGTAAGGATGAGACACTTGAAGCCAGAATGATGTTGCACGAGGGTTTAGGTGTAGTTTAGTCTCTGGAGGGTCTGCTTGTCGTAGCTGAAACTGTGGGTTGGTGCTGAAAGTTACCTTGTCACTATTGGGCAGTAGAATCTGTGGCTGGGCAGGAGCGTCTATGTGGTTGGTTGGGAGAAGTACCGGTGTGTGAGGGTTTAAGGCTTCTGACTCGTGATTTAGGTCATAATTAGCAGGATGTGTGGATGTTTGGTGTTTTAACACGTAATCCTTGGTACGTATAGCCCGATCTTCTATTTCTTCTAGGAAAGGACAGTCTAAGGCGGTCTCGTCAGCTACTGCTTGCTCAAACACCTTCAATTTAGCCATGGCAGCAGCTTCTTCCTTTTCTGTTTGGAGAATTTTCATCTGGGCCTCTGCCTCTGCTTCCTTCACTTTCAGCTGGGCTGCTATCTCTGCTTCCTTCACTTTCAGCTGGGCTGCTATCTCCGCTTCCTTCCTAGCAAATGAACTCCTTACTCTGGCTTCTTCTGCATCAGCACGGATTTCTATTAGCCTCTCAGATAACGCCGATCTTTTGGAACGAGAAGATCTGGAGGATCGAGATGTGATTTTAGTTGAAGTCGATCGCTGTGACCTCACTTCTTGCAGGTATGTGATGCGGCACTCTGCCTTGTCTTTGGCATCTTGCACGATAGCATTGTTTCTTTGGAGTAAGGTCTTTCGCTCAGTTAACTCTGCTAAGGCATCGTCCATATCAGAATTACCCAGAAATGTGGCATACTTTGTGGATAGCCGCTGATAGCAATCATAGGCTTCAGATAACCGATGCAAGGCTGTGGTTAGGTCTGCTGCGTTATTCTTATGGCGTGAAATAGCTGCAATACACCGCTCGGTTCTTTCCCATAAGATACTCAGGTTATTGAGGAACTCATCTCTAGTTGCCTCAAAGTTCTTTCTGACCTTTTGCGTGGGTTTATTTGTGCGCTTAGGTCGGACACTTTGTTCAGGGATCAGCATAGAGTCTGCTTCTCGTGCATCTGTGTTGTCTGAGACGTGATGAGTCTGTTCTGATTCCACAGCACAGGGATCCATACTATCTTTCATGGACATGTTTCTATACTTGTGAGATGCGGATGGTGCACACTTGCTAGCAGACTGTATAATATACACACAGGCACAAAGGACTTGGGCTTCCTATGCAAGCAGGAGTAAGAGGTGTCTTTCCTGGTTAACAGTCTGTGAGGTAAACATGCAATAGGCCGCAACAACAGCTCCTTTTAGACTATTCTGTCACCGATATATGTAAGAGACAGCTCTGATCCTTGTGAGTGACAATCTCCGATATAAGCAATGATAGATAGGAACTCACTATAACACTTCCTTCTTAATCTTAATCGTGCACAGATATCTTCTTGAGAAGGTGAACTTGAATGTAACTGAAAGGTTTATTGGCATTACAATACCTTGTGCAGATAAAAACATACAATTTCCTTCAGGCAAGAGGTATCAAGGTGGCTTCAGAAGAAAGAATATAGAGGTCTAAAAGGAATGTTGTGTTGAAGCTCCTAGCATGAATGATGAGGCACACAGAATGACGAAGCACAAGATGGATGCCGGAAAGGGAAAACTGTTGAGAGGAGTGAGAGAGAGCAAAGCATTATGGGAAATAGAACCCGAGACAGCACTAAACAATAACCACTAGGTGGCAGCAAAGTACACAGTAACTATGAAATGTCACATTAATACTGGCTGAGACAGCATAGGCACATTTGGGAAATGTATTACATATATTCTTGGCACTGATCCAGATATCGTGTTTACTTCGTTGGCGATATAGTGATGTATGCGCTTGGCGCCCGGGTTTCTGGGATGCAGGGAGTGTCTTTTGGTCTCCCAAGCGCTCATTGGAATCCTTTCCTCTGCGTGGGCACTGTGGGATCTGACGTCCTTCCTACATAGGCCGGGACCTGTGGTGCGCATGCGCCGCTTTCAACATCACTATTAGCCCAGCCGGTACCATGTGACTTTGTCACATGCTCTCATACATAGTAACATAGTTATTAAGGTTGACGGAAGACTTTAAGTCCATCTAGTTCAACCCATATCCTATCCTAAACTGCCCTAACATGTTGATCCAGAGGAAGGCAAAAAAAAACATGTGTCAACAGTAAGCTTCACAGTGGGGAAAAAATTCCTTCCCGACTCCACATACGGCAATCAGACTATCTCCCTGGATCAACACAATATCTAGGAAACTAATGTATATAACCTGTAATTTTATACTTTTCAAGAAAGGCATCCAGTCCCTTCTTAAATTTTAGTAGGGAATCACTCATTACAACATTATACGGCAGAGAGTTCCATAGTCTCACTGCTCTTACAGTAAAGAATCTGCGTCTGTGATTATGGCTAAACCTTCTTTCCTCCAGACGTAGAGGATGCCCCCCTGTCCTGGTCACAGGTCTAAGAGTAAAAAGATCATTAGAAAGGTCTTTGTACTGTCCCCTCATATATTTACACATTTAATAAGAACACCCCTAAGCCTT
>JARQOD010006567.1:0-42356 GCA_033576555.1 Oophaga sylvatica | reverse complement strand
GGGTGAGGGCCATACACTAGGATTGGGGGCACATAACAGGATGGGGGCCAAATACCAGGATGAGGCCCTGGATGGAGGGACATATACCAGGATGGGGGCCAAATACCAAGATAAGGGCCATATACCAGGACGAGGACATATTTCAGGATGAGGCCCAGGATGGAGGGCCATATACCATTATGGGGACATATACCAGGATGAGGGCCATATTCCAGGAGGTGGACATATACTAGGATGAGGCCCAGGATGGGGCCATATACCAGGATGAGGGCCATATTCCAGGATGAGGGCCTTATACCAGGATGGAGTGCCATATACCAGGATGAGGGCCATATTCCAAGATAAGGTGTATATACCAGGATGAGGCCCAGGATGAGGGCAACATACCAGTATTGGGCCATATACCAGGATGGGGGCCAAATAATAAAATGAGGGACATATACCCGGATGGGGTGCATATAACAAGATGGGGACTATATGCCAGGATGGGCTGTGCCTAATACTATATGGAGAACTATTGGCTGTGTATTATACTACATATATAACAATGAGAGGTGCATTATACTGTATGGAGGACTATGAGGGGTGCATTATACTATATGGAGGACTATGAAGGGTGCATTATACTATATGGAGGACTATGAGTGATGCATTATACTATATTGAGTACTATGAGGGGTGCAATAAACTATATGGAGGACTATGGGGAGTGCATTATACTTCTGCTAAGGGGCCCCACGTCTTCTATGTTCACATCTGGTGAGTTTAATTATTTACTTTTTCCTATGCATTAAAGAACAGCGCCTGAACAGAGGATATACAGTACAGACCAAAAGTTTGGACACACCTTCTCATTTAAAGATTTTTCTGTATTTTCATGACTATGAAAATTGTACATTCTCACTCAAGGCATCAAAACTATGAATTAACACATGTGGAATTATATACTTAACAAAAAAGTGTGAAATAACTGAAAATATGTCTTATATTCTAGGTTCTTCAAAGTAGCCACCTTTTGCTTTGATGACTGCTTTGCACACTCTTGGCATTCTCTTGATGAGCTTCAAGAGGTAGTCACCCGAAATGGTCTTCAAACAATCTTGAAGTTCCCAGAGATGCTTAGCAGTTGTTGGCCCTTTTGCCTTCACTCTGCGGTCCATCTCACCCCAAACCATCTCAATTGGGTTCAGGTCTGGTGACTGTGGAGGCAAGTTCATCTGGCGTAGCACCCCATCACTCTCCTTCTTGGTCAAATAGCCCTTACACAGCCTGGAGGTGTGTTTGGGGTCATTGTCCTGTTGAAAAATAAATGATAGTCCAACTAAACGCAAACTGGATGGAATAGCATGCCGCTGCAAGATGCTGTGGTAGCCATGCAGCTTCAGTATGCCTTCAATTTTGAATAAATCCCAACAGTGTCACCAGCAAAGCACCCCCACACATCACACCTCCTCCTCCATGCTTAACGGTGGGAACCAGGCATGTAGAGTCCATCCGTTCACCTTTTCTGCATCGCACAAAGACACGATGGTTGGAATCAAAGATTTCAAATTTGGACTCATCAGACCAAAGCACAGATTTCCACTGGTCTACTGTCCATTCCTTGTGTTCTTTAGCCCAAACAAGTCTCTTCTCCTTGTTGCCTGTCCTTAGCAGTGGTTTCCTAGCAGATATTTTACCATGAAGGCCTGCTGCACAAAGTCTCCTCTTAACAGTTGTAGAGATGTGTCTGCTGCTAGAACTCTGTGTGGCATTGACCTGGTCTCTAATCTGAGCTGCTGTTAACCTGCGATTTCTGAGGCTAGTGACTCGGATAAACTTATCCTCAGAAGCAGAGGTGACTCTTGGTCTTCCTTTCCTGGGGCGGTCCTCATGTGAGCCAGTTTCTTTGTAGCGCTTGATGGTTTTTGCAACTGCACTTGGGGACACTTTCAAAGTTTTCCCAATTTTTCGGACTGACTGACCTTCATTTCTTAAAGTAATGATGGCTACTCGTTTTTCTTTACTTAGCTACTTTTTTCTTGCCATAATACAAATTCTAACAGTCTATTCAGTAGGACTATCAGCTGTGTATCCACCAGACTTCTGCACAACACAACTGATGGTCCCAACCCCATTTATAAGGCCAGAAATCCCACTTATTAAACCTGGCAGGGCACACCAGTGAAGTGAAAATCATTCCCGGAGACTACCTCTTGAAGCTCATTAAGAGAATGCCAAGAGTGTGCAAAGCATCATCAAAGCAAAAGGTGGCCACTTTGAAGAACCTAGAATATAAGACATAATTTCAGTTGTTACACACTTTTTTGTTAAGTATATAATTCCACATGTGTTAATTCATAGTTTTGATGCCTTCATTGTGAATGTACAATTTTCATAGTCATGAAAATACAGAAAAATCTTTAAATGAGAAGGTGTGTCCAAACTTTTGGTCTGTATGGTATATATACCAGAATGAAGTATACAGGTGTTTCTCACAAAATTAGAATATCATCAAAAAGTTAATTTATTTCAGTTCTTCAATACAAAAAGTGAAACTCATATATTATATAGAGTTATTACAAGCAGAGTGATGTATTTCAAGTGTTTATTTCTGTTAATGTTGATGGTTATGGCTTACAGCCAGGGTCGGACTGGCCCACCGGAGAACCGGAGGATTCTCCGGTGGGCCATGGCATCTGGGGGGCCCTGGCACCTGCTGGCATACAGGGGCCAGTTGCCTAGGGCCCCCGCTGATCCAGGGGCCCCCAACCGGTGGCGTGTCGCTAATAGCGGCACACCACGCAGCTCCATGGGGGCCTGTTGTGAGTGGGCTTGGGATGAGTTCTGAGCAGAGGCTCCCTCTGGTGGTTACAAGCGTGCTGGTCTGTCCAGTGAAGATTGTGAAGATTGTGAGGACTGGGAATCAGGTGTTACTGACTGGTCTTATATAAGGGAGTCACCTTCCCATCAGGGTTGCCGGTGATCAATTGTTCTGGTCTGAATCCTTCTTTCCTGTTTCCCTTGTAGCCTGCTGTGTCGTGTCTGCATCTCCTGCAACAGATAAGACATTTTCTTCTTTTTGTTTTTGTGCTTGATTTTTGCATTTTGTCCTGCACTTCTGTGCGGGCCTTCAGGGTCCCCTCCGGGGGCTTTTGCCCTCTCAGTTTAGTTCAGCCACTGATGTTTGTACCTTTGCTTTTTCCAGTTTTTTCAGTGGCTGCTGTTTTGATTTTGTTACACCAGAGAACTAATTTAGGTGGTAGAGGTCGTGTGATCTCAGGTGTTTTTGAAATTAGTAGAGTTGGTGCTTTTCAGGGTTTTCTGGGATTGCAGTAAGTACCCTTCCTATCCTTTTCTATTTAGTTAGTTTGGGCCCCAACGTTTGCTCATTACTATTTTCTGTCTGTGTCTGTATTTCTTCTTGTCTAACCGCCATTACATGTTTGGGGGCTTTCTATTATCTTTGGGGTTCTGCTCCGGGGCAGATAGCTTTCCTATTTCTATCTTTAGGTGTAGTTAGTTTCTCAGGCTGTGACGAGGCGTCTAGGACCAATGTAGGAACGCTCCACGGCTGCCTCTAGTTGTTGTGGTTAATCAGGGTACTGCAATCTCATAGATTCCAACTGCTCTGGTGTATTGCCTTTTTTGCCTGCACTCCTCAGCTACCGAAACATAACAGGGGCCCCGTGCCAGCGGAGCAGCAGCGGGTGACAGGAGGCAGGAGCCCCAGTCCCCGCTGCTAAAGAGAAATGAATATTCACTATTTTCCACGCCTACATGGCGTGGGAAGCAGTGAATATCATTACTTACCTGTCACCCGCTCCAACCGCTGAGCGCCGCTGTGTCATTGCGTCCTCTCTTGCTGCAATGTTCAGGCAGAGGGGCGATGATGTCATTAGTGAGCGCCGCGCCCCCTGCCTGAGCATTCACTGCCGGAGGACCGAAGACAGCGGCGCTCAGCAGTGGACCCGGTGACAGGTAAATATCGCAGGTGCCCAGGACACCAGCACCTGGCCCCCAGCGACGAGAGGTGAGTATGTCTTTTTTTTTTTTTTTTTTGCAGCATCTATGGGGGCACAGTGGAGCATCTATGGGGGCATAATTTATGGGGGCATAATCTGTGGAGCATTTATGGGGGCATAATCTGGAGCATTTATGGGGGCATAATCTATGGGGGCATAATCTGTGGAGCATTTATGGGGGCATAATCTATGGAGCATCTATAGGGGCATAATCTATGGGGGCACAATCTATGGAGCTTCTATGGGGGCATAATCTAAGGAGCATCTATGGGGGCACAATCTATGGAGCTTCTATGGGGGCATAATCTAAGGAGCATCTATGGGGGAATAATCTATGGAGCATCTATGGGGGCATAATCTATGGAGCATCTATGGGGGCATAATCTATGGAGCATCTATGAGGGCACAATCTATGGATTATCTATGGGGCATAATACATGGGCAGCATATGGGGCACAATCTATGGAGCATCTTGTGGGGCATAATACAATATATGGGGCATAATCTCATTTTCCACCCTAGGCTTATACTCGAGTCGATAAGTTTTCCCAGTTTTTGGTGGCAAAATTAGGGGGGTCGGCTTATACTCGAGTATATATGGTATCTATCTATTATCTATCTATATCTATATATATAGCATTATACCCTATGAGGGGGGGCAGCATTATCCTCTATGAGGGGGGCAGCATTATCCCCTATGAGGGGGGCTGCTTTATAATCTATGAGGGAGGCTACCCCAACTCCTGATACATAATTAAGACATGTACTACCTTATATTATACCCTGATATTAGTGTGTTTTACTGCACAATTTGTGGTCTTGTATTTATTTCTATGTAGCTACATAGTGGGCCCCAAGAATGATTTTCTCTGGTGGGCCCAAGGTGTTCCAGTCCGACGCTGCTCACAGCCAATGAAAACCCAAAAGTCATTATCTCAGTAAATTAGAATACTGTAAGGTTCTTTGTCTCTGTTGACATGTTCCTTGAAACTCAGTTTTCCGTCGGCCATTTTGCTTTCTGTCTTTCTGCAGCTCTTGCCCTCAGTTAATATGGAGTTTCCAGTTTTCATGTTCCCGCCCTGTTCTTCCCTCTTGCTTCTTAAGCAGCCTCAGCTGAACAATCAGTGCTCCTGAAACAAGCCTCAGTCAGTCTGTGACCTGACTCCTGGAAGCCCTGGACTTGTACTCCAGCTATTCCCTACTGAGGAACCTTGGAACACTTTTGGACCTGGAAACCTGCTGTTTGGTGAATCCATGTTTGCAGAGGAATTACGGTACAGAGAAGAGATCCTGAACCTGCTTTGGAGATTTATTGTAGTGCTTGAAGTTACTCTGGCCTGCTGTGTCTCCTGTCGCTGTTCCTGCAAACTGTGTGAACTTTTCAGCATGCTTGTATGAAGTAATACAAGTCATTTCATTTCAACCTATGTCTCCTGTGTTTTCCTCGCACCCAAGCACAAGACGCTATAGGAACTGTACACTATACATGACAAGATTCAGGAGCCAATGTTTAGTGTCTGCTGGGTCTGGGAAAGCCGTGTCTGCTGTGACTGTGGATATCAGATGTCCGTTTAATACCTTATGTGATGACAGTGGTTGTGACTTCTCACAACCATTCCAGGTGAGCGCATTCCCTTAAAATTTTACTCTGGAGTGTTACCACAGGTAAACACTATTGTTTTTTTTTTTTTTTTCCTCTTCTCCTTCCAGCACTTCTGCCTTAAAAGATCTGGAAGATGGAGGCCCGCATAAAGGAACTTTGCGGAGTGACTGATATAATCCTTTCAGATGTACAGACTTTAAAAACCCGTTTTGCAAGCCTACAGGACCTCACTAATCATAATTTGCAAGTGTTTGGACAGACTACCCAGGAATTGCGAGCCAGGATTGAGGCTCTAGAGGAACGAGCCCAGGCTCCTGCCATAACCCCAAGTTCTGGGATCCCCAAATTACCTCCTTTTCGTTTTGGCGGTGAACGTGAGAAATTCAGGGGATTTATTAATCAATGCAATTTATTTTTCTCTGCACATGCTTCACAATTTCCCACTGAACGATCCAAAGTGCTTACTATAATCATGTTGCTTACCAATAAGGCTTTGATGTGGGCAAACCCCTGATTGAGACTGAGGATGATTGTTTGAATCACCTTGATGCTTTTATTTCAGCCATGGGGCAGGTGTTTGATGACCCCAATCGAGGTGCAACAGCTGAAGCAGCCATGTTAACTTTGCGCCAAGGTAAGCGTTCAGTAGCCGAATATGCCCTGGATTTCAGGAGATGGGCTCTTGATACCACTTGGGACACTTCCGCTAAAAAATCTATTTTTCGGAAAGGGTTGTCTCCACTGATTAAGGATGAACTTGCTCGTGCCGACCCTCCCACTGCGTTAGGTGACTTTATTAACTATTGTATCCGTATTGATGCTCGTCTGACTGAACGCAGACAAGAGAGATGGTTCGAAAATAATCGCACTAACCTTTTACTACCTCCCTCCTCAGCTAAGGAACCTTTGAGTAGGATCACAAGGGAACCAGAACCTGAACCCATGCAGGTGGACTCTTTACAAAGACGGGTTAGTGATGCACGCAAAGAACATCGTATAAAGGAAAATCTAGGTTTCTACTGTGGTAAGTCAGGGCACTTCATTATAAACTGCCCCAGCCGTTCTCGTAAGACTACTGCAGCAGTCATTCACTGTGAGTGTTGCGAGAGGAGCTCTGTCATGTCCGAGCCTCAGGCTCCAGAGAGATCTGCTGCAAGAGATCTTGATTTCTCGGACTTAAACTCTGTTAGTTCTGGGGACGATGACGGTATAAACGCTGCAATTTTTCAAGTTTGCTCAGCGGTGTCCCAGCTGAGTTGTAAAAGAAACAATTCTCATTGCTTCCTTTCCATCAAACTCTGGGTTGACTCAGTCTGGGTGTCTAGCTCTGCTATGATCGACTCAGGAGCAAGTGGAAATTTTATGGATATCTCCTTTGCTCTGAAACAGGGGATACGTTCAGTGAAGAAGGCTACTCCAGTACAGATGGAGACTGTGGATGGCTCTCTACTGACTTCTGGACCAGTGGATCAAGAAACAGAGCCTTTGAGGGTCCTTATGGGTAAAGATCATCAGGAGAAAATGTCTTTTATGCTTATCTCTTCTCCCCACTTTCCCATTATTCTAGGGCTACCATGGCTGCAGGCGCAGAATCCTACGATTAACTGGGAGACCAAGGAATTACACTTTCCGGAGAAACAGATGAGTCAAGGAGTTTCAGTTTGCTCTGTTCCTAAAGGAACCATGTCAGTCCCTGAACTACCAGCTGTATACCAGGACTATGTGGATTTATGTGACAAGAAGAACGCTGATCAGCTTCCTCCTCACCGTCCATATGATTGTCCAATTGAATATGCCTGGAGCCGAGATACCTTTTGGTAAGATCTACCCCCTAGCGGGGCCCGAGCTAAAAGCTTTGAAGGATTATATAGACGAAAATTTAGCCAAGGGCTTCATACGCCCCTCTTCATCTCCCGCAGGTGCACCCATCTTCTTTGTGAAGAAGAAAGATGGATCTCTGAGACCCTGCATAGACTATAGGGAACTCAATAAGGTTACTATTAGAAACCGTTATCCATTGCCTTTAATCCCTGAATTGTTGGAGAGAGTGCGGCATGCCAAAATTTTCTCTAAACTGGATCTCCGTGGGGCCTATAACTTGGTCCGTATTAGACCTGGGGATGAATGGAAGACTGCTTTCAGGTCACGCTATGGACACTTTGAATATCTAGTTATGCCTTTTGGTCTGAGTACCGCCCCAGCCACTTTCCAACACTTCGTGAATGATATCTTCAGGGATCTCCTAGATACATTTGTGGTGATTTATCTGGATGATATTCTAATTTTTTCTAACTCCACAGAGGAACATCATGGACATGTGAGAATGGTCTTAGAATGCCTAAGACAAAACCATCTCTACATCAAACTTGAAAAATGTGAATTCCATAGGACCGAAATTCAATTTCTGGGGTATGTACTATCTACGCAAGGGATTAGTATGGATGGAAGCAAGACCCAAGCCATCAAGGATTGGCCAATTCCTAGAAATGTGAAGGAGGTGCAGCGTTTCATCGGGTTTGCCAACTTCTATAGACGTTTCATTAAGAATTTTTCTGAGGTAGTGTCACCTATCACCCAACTTACCCGGAAACAGTCTAGGTTCTCCTGGACCCCACAAGCTCAGGAAGCATTTTCCTGTTTAAAGGATAAATTTACCACCGCACCTATCTTAGTACATCCCAACCCCGAGCTTGCCTTCATAATAGAGGTGGATGCTTCAGACTGTGCCGTTGGAGCTATACTCTCTCAGAGAACAGGTGAGAAGAATGTCTTGCATCCCTGTGCCTTCTTTTCCCAGCAGTTGTCTTTGGCTGAGAGGAACTACGATGTGGGCAATAGAGAATTGTTGGCCATTATTGCCGCCTTCAAGGAATGGAG
This sequence comes from Oophaga sylvatica, assembly GCA_033576555.1. Taxonomy (NCBI): domain Eukaryota; kingdom Metazoa; phylum Chordata; class Amphibia; order Anura; family Dendrobatidae; genus Oophaga; species Oophaga sylvatica. The sequence continues at coordinate 33,872 of JARQOD010006567.1, read as the reverse complement.
ACACCTTCTCCAGGGAGCTGCACAGCAAATAGTCGTCCTGACAGACCATCGTAACCTTGAATTTATCAGGTCGGCTAAGTGCCTGACTCCTCGTCAGGCTCGCTGGAATCTTTTCCTAAACCAATTTAATTTTGTCATTTCTTATAGACCAGGATCGCGCAATGGAAAAGGCTGATGCACTCTCTAGGATTCATTCAGCAGAGACACGTCCACTTACTCCTCCTAAGACTATTCTTCCTGACTCTAGATTCCTGGGAGTGATTCATAATCAAGACCTACTTAAGGACATCAAGGAAGCATACCATGCGGATTCTTTGTTGGCTCAACCCCCAAGGGACGTAAGTCTTGTCTTTAAGAATGGTGTGTGGATTCAGGGACAACGTCTGTATATACCTGAAACAGTCAGATTGAGAGTATTGCAACTCATCCACGATTCCAAGATAGCCGGGCATAGGGAATTCTAAAGACACAAGAATTTCTTTCTCGTTTCTTTTGGTGGCCCACTTACAGGAAAGATGTCTTAAACTATGTCACTTCATGTGAAGTCTGTGCAAGATGCAAAACACCTCGCTCCTCACCAACTGGTCTGTTGCAACCTCTTCCCACCCCGTCCCGCCCGTGGGGATCCATTTCTATGGACTTCATTGTGGAGTTACCAACCTCTCAAGGGAAGAACACCATTCTAGTGGTGGTTGACCGTCTAACAAAGGCAGCTCATTTTATCCCTTGTGTCGGCTTACCCACTGCAAAACAGACATCAGACTTGATGATTAAGAATGTGTTTCGCTTACATGGAGTACCGGATGAGGTCATTTCGGATCGAGGGGTGCAATTCACTTCAAGGTTTTGGCAAAATTTCTGTGCAGCAATTGGACATTAAAGTAAACCTTTCTTCTGCTTTTCATCCCCAGACTAATGGACAGACAGAACGAACCAATCAGACCCTGGAGCAGTATCTCCGCTGTTTTATCTGCCACCTACAGGATGATTGGGTGGATCTACTTCCACTGGCTGAGTTCTCTTATAACAACTCTCAGAGCGCCTCCACTAAGCAGTCTCCTTTTTACTCCAATCTAGGTTATCATCCTAACATTCTTCCTCGATTTCCCATAGATACGCCCTTGCCGGCAGTGGCTGAAAGAATCACTTCTTTACAAAAGAATATGGATCTTCTAAAGGAAAATCTAGAATTGGCTCAGGAAAGGTACAAGAAAGCAGCAGATAAATTTCGTAAACCTGCACCAGCTTTCAAGGTAGGAGATTTGGTCTGGCTGTCAACCAGAAATCTTAAATTAAAGATTCCATCGTCTAAATTGGGACATAAGTACATTGGACCTTATAAGATCAATAAGATTATAAGTGCTGTTGCTTGTCGTCTTCAACTGCCCAGAACTATGAGAATCCACCCTGTCTTTCATGTATCCCTACTAAAGGCTGCAACACCCAATACGTTTCCTGGACGTTCTTCTCCTTGCCCTGACCCAGTGCTGGTCGATGGTCAGGAAGAATTTATGGTGGAAAGGATTCTAGATTCCAGGTTGTACAGAAATCAGTTGCAATATTTGATTAAATGGCAGGGCTACCCAGTGGAGGACAACTCATGGGAACCAGTCAATAATGTAAATGCTCCTCGCCTGCTCCGCCAGTTTCATCAGAGGTACCCTGACAAGCCTGGTCTGAGGTCATCCGGAGGTTGTCCCTAAGGGGGAGTAATGTAAGGTTCTTTGTCTCTGTTGACATGTTCCTTGAAACTCAGTTTTTCGTCGGCCATTTTGCTTTCTGTCTTTCTGCAGCTCTTGCCCTCAGTTAATATGGAGTTTCCAGTTTTCATGTTCCCGCCCTGATTCTTCCCTCTTGCTTCTTAAGCAGCCTCAGCTGAACAATCAGTGCTCCTGAAACAAGCCTCAGTCAGTCTGTGACCTGACTCCTGGAAGCCTTGGACTTGTACTCCAGCTATTCCCTACTGAGGAACCTTGGAACACTTTTGGACTCTGGAAACCTGCTGTTTGGTGAATCCATGTTTGCAGAGGAATTACGGTACAGAGAAGAGATCCTGAACCTGCTTTGGAGATTTATTGTAGTGCTTGAAGTTACTCTGGCCTGCTGTGTCTCCTGTCGCTGTTCCTGCAAACTGTGTGAACTTTTCAGCTGATTGTATGAAGTAATACAAGTCATTTCATTTCAACCTATGTCTCCTGTGTTTTCCTCGCACCCAAGCACAAGACGCTATAGGAACTGTACACTATACATGACAAATACTTTATAACACCAGCCTGAAAAATTATTTTAAAATCCGTAATGTTGGCCTACTGACATGTATGTTCAGTAAATGCACTCAGTACTTGCTCGGGGCTCCTTTTGCATCAATTACTGCATCAATGCGGCGTGGCATGGAGGCAATCAGCCTGTAGCACTGCTGAGGTGTTATGGAAGCCCAAGTTACTTTGATAGCAGCCTTCAGCTCGTCTGCATTGTAGGGTCTGGTGTCTCTCATCTTCATCTTGACAATACCCCATAGATTCTCTATGGGTTAAGGTCAGGCGAGTTTGCTGGCCAGTCAAGCACAGTGATACTTTGTTTTTAAACCAGTATTGGTACTTTTGGCAGTGTGGACAGGTGCCAAGTCCTGCTGGAGAATGAAATTTGCATCACCAAAAATCTTGTCGGCAGGGGAAGCATGAAATGCTCTAAAATTTCCTGTAGACTGCTGCGCTGACTTTGGTCTTGATGAAACACAGTGGACAGACACCAGCAGATGACATGGCTCCTCAAACCATCACTGATTGTGGAAAGTTCACACTAGACCTTGGAAATCAAGGTTCCAGAGTCTGGAGGAAGAGTGGGGAGGCCACAATCCAAGCTGCTTGAGGTCTATTGTGAAGACTGATCGCCTCCATGCCACGCCACATTGATGCAGTAATTGATGCAAAAGGAGCCGCGACTGTTATGTTTCGGTAGCTGAGGAGTGCAGGTAAAAAAGGCAATACACCAGAGCAGTTGGAATCTATGAGATTGCAGTACCCTGACTAACCACCACAACTAGAGGCAGCCGTGGAGCGTTCCTACGTTGGTCCTAGACGCCTCGTCACAGCCTGAGAAACTAACTACACCTAAAGATAGAAAGAGGAAAGCTATCTGCCCCGGAGCAGATCCCCAAAGAACATAGAAAGCCCCCAAACTTGTAATGGCGGTTAGACAAGAAGAAATACTGACACACAGAAAATAGTATGAGCAAACGTTGGGGCCCAAACTACCTAAATAGAAAAGGATAGGAAGGGCACTTACTGCAATCCCAAAAAACCCTGAAAAGCACCAACTCTACCAATTTCAAAAACACCTGAGATCACACGACCTCTACCACCTAAATTAGTTCTCTGGTGTAACAAAATCAAAACAGCAGCCACTGAAAAAACTGGAAAAAGCAAATGTACAAAATCAGTGGCTGAACTAAACTGAGAGGGCAAAAGCCCCCGGAGGGGACCCTGAAGGCCCCCACAGAAGTGCAGGACAAAATGCAAAAATCAAGCACAAAAACAAAAAGAAGAAAAAGTCTTATCTGTTAGCAGGAGATGCAGACACAACAAAGCAGGCTACAAAGGAAACAGGAATCAAGGATTGAGACCAGAACAATTGATCACCGGCAACCCTGATGGGAAGGCGACTCCCTTATATAAGACCAGTCAGTAACACCTGATTCCCAATCCTCACAATCTTCACTGGACAGTCCAGTACCGCTTGTAACCACCAGAGGGAGCCTCTGCTCAGAACTCATTTCAAGCCCATTCACAACAGTACCCCCCCCTTGAGGAGGGGTCACCGAACCCTCATTTGAGCAACCAGGTCGGTCAGAATGAGTTCTATGATACGCACGGATGAGTCTCCTAGCATGGATGTCCGAAGCAATCACCCAAGAATTGTCTTCCTGACCATAACTTCTCCACTTAACCAAATACTGGAGTTTCCGTCTAGAAAAACGAGAATTCAATATTTTCTCAACCACAAACTCCAGATTGCCCTCAACCAGAACAGGGTCAGGAGGCACAGCAGTAGGAACCACTGGCTCAACAAACCTCTTCAACAAGGACTTGTGGAACACGTTATGGATCTTAAATGTCCCTGGAAGAAGCAAACGAAAAGAAACAGGATTAAGAATCTCCATGATCTTATAAGGTCCAATGAACCTAGGCTTAAATTTAGGAGATGCCACTCTCATAGGAATATTTTTTGAGGACAACCAGACCAAGTCCCCCACTTGAAACCGAGGACCATCAGTCCTATGCCGGTTAGCAAACCGCTGGGCCCTCTCCTGAGAGAGGGACAACCTCTCCACTACCTGGTCCCAAATCTATTGCATACGCTCCACAACAGAGTCAACACCTGGACAGACAGAAGCCTCCGTCTGTCCTGAAGAAAATCGAGGGTGAAACCCAGAATTACAGAAAAATGGAGACATCAAAGTGGCAGAGCTAGCCCTATTATTAAGAGCAAACTCAGCCAAAGGCAAAAAAGAGACCCAGTCATCCTGATCAGCAGACACAAAGCATCTTAGATAAGTCTCCAATGTCTGGTTTGTTCTCTCAGTTTGACCATTGGTCTGAGGATGAAACGCCGAGGAGAAAGACAATTGAACACCAAGTTTAGAACAAAAGGTCCTCCAAAATCTGGAAACAAACTGGACTCCTCTGTCAGACACAATGTTCTCAGGAATGCCGTGTAAACGAACCACGTGCTGAAGGAACAAAGGCACCAATTCAGAGGAGGAAGGCAACTTAGGTAATGGCACAAGATGTATCATCTTGGAAAACCTATCACAAATCACCCAGATGACGGTCATTCTCTGAGAAACAGGGAGGTCGGAAATGAAATCCATAGAGATATAGGTCTATGGTCTCTTGGGCACAGGCAATGGCATCAACAAACCACTAGAGCGAGAGCAAGGCTTGGAGCGAGAGCAAGTCCCGCAGGACTGCACAAATTCCCTGACATCACGAGACAAGGTAGGCCACCAAAAGGACCGACCAACCAAGTCTCTGGTACCAAAAATTCCGGGATGACCGGCCAACGCGGAACAATGAATCTCAGACATCACACTCTTTTTCCACTGGTCCGGGACAAACAATTTCCCAACAGGGCAGCGCTCGGGCCTATCCTCATGACACCCCTCCAGAGCCAGTCTCAAATTGGGCGAGATGGCGGAAAGAACTACACCTTCTTTCAAAATAACAGAAGGATCAGATAACTCAGGAGAGTCCGCAAGGAAACTCCTCGAGAGGGCATCTGCCTTAACATTCTTAGTGCCAGGAAGAAAGGAAACCACAAAATTAAAACGTGTGAAAAACAAGGCCCACCTGGCCTGTCTAGGATTAAGTCGCTTGGCAGATTCCAGATAAACCAGATTCTTATGGTCCGTAAGGACCACTGTTATGTTACGGTAGCTGAGGAGTGCAGGTAAAAAAGGAAATACACCAGAGCAGTTGGAATCTATGAGATTGCAGTACCCTGACTAACCACCGCAACTAGAGGCAGCCGTGGAGCGTTCCTACGATGGTCCTAGACGCCTCGTCACAGCCTGAGAAACTAACTACACCTAAAGATAGAAATAGGAAAGCTATCTGCCCCGGAGCAGAACCCCAAAGATAATAGAAAGCCCCCAAACATGTAATGGCGGTTAGACAAGAGGAAATACTGACACAGAAAGAAAATAGTATGAGCAAACGCTGGGGCCCAAACTATCTAAATAGAAAAGGACAGGAAGGGTACTTACTGCAATCCCAGAAAACCCTGAAAAACACCAACTCTACTAATTTCAAAATCACCTGAGATCACACGACCTCTACCACCTAAATTAGTTCTCTGGTGTAACAAAAACAGCAGCCACTGAAAAAACTGCAAAAAGCAAAAGTACAAAACACAGTGGCTGGACTAAACTGAGAGGGCAAAAGCCCCCGAGGGGACCCAGAAGGCCCCCACAGAAGTGCAGGACAAAATGCAAAAATATAGCAAAAACACAAAATAAGAAATTGTCTTATCTGATAGCAGGAGATGCAGACACGACACAGCAGGCTACAAGGGAAACTGGAAAGAAGGATTCAGACCAGAACAATTGATCACCGGCAACCCTGATGGGAAAATGATTCCCTTAAATAAGACCAATCAGTAACACCTGATTCCCAATCCTCACTAGTACCGCTTGTAACCACCAGAGGGAGCCTCTGCTCAGAACTCATCTCAAACCCATTCACAACAGTACCCCCCCCTTGAGGAGGGGTCACCGAACCCTCATTTGAGCAACCAGGTCGGTCAGGATGAGTTCTATGATACGCACGGATAAGTCTCCTAGCATGGATGTCCGAAGCAAACACCCAAGAATTATCTTCCTGACCATAACCTCTCCATTTAACCAAATACTGGAGTCTTCGTCTAGAAAAACGAGAATCCAATATTTTCTCAACCACATACTCCAGATTGCCCTCAACCAAAACAGGGTCAGGAGGCACAGCAGCAGGAACCACTGGCTCAACAAACCTCTTCAACAAGGACTTGTGGAACACGTTATGGATCTTAAATGTCCCTGGAAGAAGCAAACGAAAAGAAACAGGATTAATAATCTCCATGATCTTATAAGGTCCAATGAACCTAGGCTTAAATTTAGGAGATGCTACTCTCATAGGAATATTCTTTGAGGACAACCAGACCAAGTCCCCCACTTTAAACCGAGGACCATCAGTCCTATGCCGGTTAGCAAACCGCTGGGCCTTCTCCTGAGAGAGGGACAACCTCTCCACTACCTGGTCCCAAATCTGCTGCATACGCTCAACAACAGAGTCAACACCTGGACAGACAGAAGCCTCCGTCTGTCCTGAAGAAAATCGAGGGTGAAACCCAGAATTACAGAAAAACGGAGACATCAAAGTGGCAGAGCTAGCCCTATTATTAAGAGCAAACTCAGCCAAAGGCAAAAAAGAGACCCAGTCATCCTGATCAGCAGACACAAAGCATCTTAGATAAGTCTCCAATGTCTGGTTTGTTCTCTCAGTTTGACCATTGGTCTGAGGATGAAATGCCGAGGAGAAAGACAATTGAACACCCAGTTTAGAACAAAAAGTCCTCCAAAATCTGGAAACAAACTGGACTCCTCTGTCAGACACAATGTTCTCAGGAATGCCGTGTAAACGAACCACGTGCTGAAGGAACAACGGCACCAATTCAGAGGAGGAAGGCAACTTAGGTAATGGCACAAGATGTATCATTTTGGAAAACCTATCACAAATTACCCAGATGGTGGTCATTCTCTGAGAAACAGGAAGATCGGAAATGAAATCCATAGAGATATGGGTCCATGGTCTCTTGGGCACAGGCAATGGCATCAACAAACCACTAGAGCGAGAGCAAGGCTTGGAGCGAGAGCAAGTCCCGCAGGACTGCACAAATTCCCTGACATCGCGAGACAAGGTAGGCCACCAAAAGGACCGACCAACCAAGTCTCTGGTACCAAAAATTCCGGGATGCCCAGCCAATGCGGAACAATGAATCTCAGACATCACACTCTTTTTCCATTGGTCCGGGACAAACAATTTTCCAACAGGCAGCGCTCGGGCCTATCCTCCTGACACCCCTCCAGAGCAAGTCTCAAATTAGGCGAGATGGCGGAAAGAACTACACCCTCCTTCAAAATAACAGAGGGATCAGATAGCTCAGGAGAGTCCGCAAGGAAACTCCTCGAGAGGGCATCCGCCTTAACATTCTTAGTGCCAGGAAGAAAGGAAACCACAAAATTAAAACGTGTGAAAAACAAGGCCCACCTGGCCTGTCTAGGATTGAGTCGCTTGGCAGATTCCAGATAGACCAGATTCTTATGGTCCGTAAGGACCACCACCTGATGTTTGGCTCCCTCCAGCCAATGTCTCCACTCTTCAAAAGCCCACTTCATGGCCAATAACTCCCGATTACCCACGTCATAATTACGTTCAGTAGGAGAAAATTTTCGAGAGAAAAAGGCACAAGGGTTACTTTTAGAGGTCTCTGGATCTTTTTGGGACAAAACGGCACCTGCCCCAATTTCAGAGGCATCAACCTCCACCTGAAATGGCAGAGAAACATCAGGCTGCCGTAGAACAGGAGCAGAAGTGAATCTCTGCTTAAGTTCCTGAAACGCAGAGACTGCCTCAGGAGGCCAATTCACCACATCAGAACCCTTTCTGGTCAAATCAGTTAATGGTTTAACAATAACAGAGAAATTACCAATAAATTTACGATAAAAATTGGCAAAACCCAAAAATCTCTGAAGAGCCTTTAATGAAGTAGGTTGGACCCAATCACAGATGGCCTGAACCTTGACCGGGTCCATTTCAATAACAGATGGGGACAAAATGAATCCCAGAAATGAGATCTTCTGTACGCCAAAAAGACACTTTGATCCCTTCACATACAGAGCATTCTCTCTCAAAATCTGGAATACAGTTCGAACATGTTTCACATGAGAGTCCCAGTCATTAGAAAAAATCAAGATATCATCCAAATAAACAATCAGAAACTTGTCCACAAAATCCCTGAAAATGTCATTCATGAAGGACTGGAAGACGGAAGGAGCATTAGTGAGCCCAAAGGGCATCACAAGGTACTCAAAATGCCCTTCAGGGGTGTTAAATGCCGTCTTCCATTCATCCCCGTGCTTAATGCGAATAAGGTTATACGCCCCCCTGAGGTCAAGCTTGGTAAACCAAGTAGCGTTTTTCACCCTGGAAAACAGGTCAGAAATCAAGGGTAACGGGTATTGATATTTCACAGTAATATTGTTCAAGAGACGATAATCAATACACGGCCTTAATGAACCATCTTTTTTGGCCACAAAGAAAAAACCGGCACCTAAGGGTGAAGAGGATGGTCTGATATGACCCTTCTCCAATGATTCCTTGATATAAGACCGCATAGCGTCATGTTCAGGTACAGACAAGTTAAAAAGGCGACCCTTAGGGAATTTACTACCTGGCACTAATTCAATAGCGCAGTCATAGCTCCTATGGGGAGGTAAGGATGCAGATTTACTTTCGCTAAACACATCAGAAAAATCAAACAAAAAGTCAGGAACATCCTCAGCCTGGGGGGAGGCAGAAAAAACAGGAGTGTTGGTATTAACACATTGGCAGCCCCAACTGGTTACAGACACAGATTTCCAATCCAAAACAGGATTATGAGACTGTAACCAAGGGAAACCCAGCACGATAATGTCATGCAGATTATATAGAACCAAAAATTTGCAGCACTCCTGGTGATCAGGTTCAACCCTCATTATCACCTGAGTAGAAAACTGGGGTTTATTCTCAGCCAAAGGGGTAGAATCGATCCCCAGTAGGGGAATAGACTTCTGTAGGGGTATCAAGGGAAACCCACAACGTTTAGCAAAATCAAAATCCATCAGGTTAATAGCTGCTCCCGAATCAACGAAAGCCTGAGCAGAAAATGAGGACAGAGAGCATATCAGGGTAACAGTTAATAAAAACTTAGTCTGAACACTACCCAAGACAACTGAGCATGCAAAACGTCTTCCCCGCTTAGGGCAGACTGAAATAGCATGAGAGGCATCACCACAGTAGAAACATAACCCATTGCGCTTTCGAAACTCATGACGCTGTGCCCCAGAAACCACTCTATCACACTGCATGGATTCAGAAGCAGGTTCACAAGGCAACACTATTCCACGCATACTTCTCCGCTCACGCAAACGTCTGTCAATTTGAATCGCTAATGACATAGAATCATTGAGACCAGAGGGGACAGGGAATCCCACCATAACATCCTTTACATTATCTGACAGACCCTTCCGAAAAAGGGCTGCCAAAGCGTCGTCATTCCATTTGGTCAGGACTGCCCACCTACGGAATCTCTGACAGTATAACTCAGCGTCATCAAGCCCCTGATTTAATGCCAACAAGGCTTTTTCAGCTTGATCAGTGACATTAGGCTCATCGTACAATAACCCCAAAGCCTGAAAAAATGCATCAACATCACTCAAAACAGGATCCCCAGGTGTCAGGGAAAAAGCCCAATCCTGAGGATCGCCGCGCAGGAGAGAGATGACAATTTGAACCTGCTGCGCTGCGTTCCCTGAGGACTTAGATTTTAAGGCAAAAAACAATTTACATTATTTTTGAAATTCAGAAACTTAGCTCGATCCCCTAAAAACAAATCTGGCATGGGAATCCTAGGTTCCACAACAGGCAACCTCAGCAAGATAGGCAGCAATACTCCGAACCTCAGTGGCAAGCTGATCCACACGGCCAGACAACTGTGCAAACTCCATTGAGAGAAAAAATCCTCCCCAGCACCCAGAGATACAGAGGGAAAAAAAAAAATGCAACAAACAGAAAAATATCTCTGACAACTCTGACAACCTTTTTTCTTTCACAATATTTTTCCCTTCTGTGAGTACCATACTATTTTCAATTTTTAGGCCGGTGATACTGTTATGTTTCGGTAGCTGAGGAGTGCAGGTAAAAAAGGCAATACACCAGAGCAGTTGGAATCTATGAGATTGCAGTACCCTGACTAACCACCACAACTAGAGGCAGCCGTGGAGCGTTCCTACGTTGGTCCTAGACGCCTCGTCACAGCCTGAGAAACTAACTACACCTAAAGATAGAAAGAGGAAAGCTATCTGCCCCGGAGCAGATCCCCAAAGAACATAGAAAGCCCCCAAACATGTAATGGCGGTTAGACAAGAAGAAATACTGACACAGACAGAAAATAGTATGAGCAAACGTTGGGGCCCAAACTACCTAAATAGAAAAGTATAGGAAGGGCACTTACTGCAATCCCAAAAAACCCTGAAAAGCACCAACTCTACCAATTTCAAAAACACCTGAGATCACACGACCTCTACCACCTAAATTAGTTCTCTGGTGTAACAAAATCAAAACAGCAGCCACTGAAAAAACTGGAAAAAGCAAATGTACAAACATCAGTGGCTGAACTAAACTGAGAGGGCAAAAGCCCCCGGAGGGGATCCTGAAGGCCCCCATAGAAGTGCAGGACAAAATGCAAAAATCAAGCACAAAAACAAAAAGAAGTAAAAGTCTTATCTGTTAGCAGGAGATGCAGACACGACAAAGCAGGCTACAAAGGAAACAGGAATCAAGGATTGAGACCAGAACAATTGATCACCGGCAACCCTGATGGGAAGGCGACTCCCTTATATAAGACCAGTCAGTAACACCTGATTCCCAATCCTCACAATCTTCACTGGACAGTCCAGTACCGCTTGTAACCACCAGAGGGAGCCTCTGCTCAGAACTCATTTCAAGCCCATTCACAACACCCGACCAAGTATTGAGTGCATTTACTGAACATACATTTCAGTAGGCCAATATTTTGGATTTTAAAATAATTTTTCAAGCTGGTGTTATAAAGTATTCTAATTTACAGAGATAATGACTTTTGGGTTTTCATTGACTGTAAGCCATAATCATCAACATTAACAGAAATAAACACTTGATATAGATCACACGGTTTGCAATGACTATGTAATATATGAGTTTCACTTTTTGTATTGAAGAACTGAAATAATTTGCCTTTTTTGATGATTGTGAGGAACTAAGCCGACCGCCACATGGTAACCCGGGTATCACAGCTTCTGATCCCACCGCCGCTTCCAAATGTGAAGGACGACCCCTTTCCTCCCACGTCACCAATGGGACATAACTCCACAGGTACAGCTCTCCGGCGCCCCCTTTGTCTCTCAGGTCAGTAAGGGAACTGCACCTAGAGCAAATGGCCGCCGGGGAGGTTGTCCTGTTACCCACTGGGTATTCTAAACTTCGTGATCAGAGTAAAAGCATCAGCCCAAGATTAATTTTATGGTTTAATTGCCTTAAGGGCGCACTAGATAATTACAGAAATATACAGTAAGCTATACAACGTAATTACAATGGATTTGCAGTCAGAATAAAATACCACAATAATGTACAAGGCTTAAAGGTATTAGCTAGAGATCAATATTACCGGGTTGTAGGGACATGGAGAGGCAGGGAGCTCTGCGATCCCCAGGTAACAGTCTTTAGTTGCTGGACAGTCTCCCAAAACATATGCTGCTGCTCCCTTGGCAAAATCTGTTCCCTTGGTCCTTCTTAGACCATCTTCTTGGCTTCTATGTGAAAAATGGATCCAGTCTGCCCATAGCTCCCAGTTCTTAAACCTGCTAGGTCCCTCCCCTTTGCTTTGAAGCACGCATATTAACCGACCTGCAATTCATATGGGGCAGGAAATACTGGCTTCAGTCTGAGTTATTTAGCATACTAATGACCATCTTATTCAGACACGGGCCTGAACTAATTAGCATACTAAAGCCCTTTTGATTCATAGTGGACATCAAAACCGGTCGTACTGGATATGCTAACAGGCCCTGTGCAGTTAGCAGTCTGTGGCTCTGTGAACTGACAAAATGGAGGCTGGTATAGGCCCTATACAAGATGGCGACGTCCCTTTCCTTACACCTCCCTGCTTTTGAGGGCGCTAGGGGGTATCACATTCCTGTGTTCCCCCATGCGCCCTTCCGCACCCTCTCCTTGCCGGGACAACCCATCAGCGTTACCATGGTCCCTGCCTCTTGTGGCAAATGGTGAAGTGGTACTGTTGGAGAGCGAGGCTCCAGCGTAGCAACCTCCCATTCGTTCCAGAGACCGTGTGTAACCAGCTGAGGGGGTTGTGGTCTGTTTCCACGGTGAATTGGCGTCCGTACAAGTATGGCTGCAGATGCTGCAGGGCCCACACAATTGCCAGACATTCCTTCTCCATCGTGGAATAGGCCACTTCCCTCGGCAGGAGCTTCCGGCTCAGGTACAAAACGGGGTGTTCATGGCCTGTAGTGTCAACCTGGCTGAGCACAGCACCGAGGCAGAAGTCACTGGCATCGGTCTGCACTAAGAACAGCCGCGTGAAGTCGGCTGCCTGTAGTACAGGAGAACTAGAAAGGGCGGTCTTGAGCGCCTGGAAAGCTGTTTCGCAGGCGGACTGTCCAGTCGACTGCGACGGGCAGCCTTTTCTTGGTGGGGTCCGTCAGGGGCTTGGCCAGGGCACTATAGTGTGGAACAAACCTCCTATAGTACCCAGCAGTACCCAAGAAGGACATCACCTGTTTCTTGGTCCTGGGGTGGGCCAGGATGCGATGGCATCCACCTTCCCGGGCTCTGGCTTCAGAGCTCCCCCACCTACCCGGTGTCCCAGGTAGTGGACCTCACTCATACCCAGCTGGCATTTTTCCGGCTTAATGGTCAAGCCTGCTCGCTGGATCCACCCGAGCACCTGCGCCAGGTGCTCTAGGTGATCCTCCCAGGTGGGACTGAAGATGGCAATGTCATCCAGGTACGCGGTCGCATACCCTTCCAGTCCCTCGAGCAGTGTGTTGACCATCCGCTGAAAAGTGGCAGGGGCATTCTTCATGCCGAAGGGCATCACAGTGGACTCGTACAGTCCGAATGGGGTGATAAAGGCTTGGGTGAGCAGATCCAGGAGGGTTTCTGCCTCTCCTTCCTCTGGAAGGTTGCACACTGGGTGGGCATAAGCCTCCTGCTCAGGATGGGCCTTCATCATGTTCACATGGAAGGCCTTCCTCCTTCCACGGGCGTGGTCCAGGGTAACCAGATAGGTGACGGCGTTGAGCTGCTCGTGCACGAGGTATGGACCCTCCCAGGCCGCCTGAAGCTTGTTTTGAGGTACGGGGACCAGTACCCACACCTTTTGACCCACCTGGTAGGTCCGCTCACAAGCATTCTGGTCGTACCACCGCTTCTGGTCAGCCTGGGCTTGGGCCATATTGTCATGCACCAGCCGTGTCAAGGCCATCATTCGGTCCCGGAAGCGCACGACATACTCAATGACTGACACTCCAGGGGTGGCTAAATCCCCTTCCCATGCTTCCTTCACCAGAGCAAGGGGCCCCCGTACACGTCGCCCGTACAGGAGCTCAAAGGGGGAGAACCCCTTTGAGGCCTGTGGGACCTCCCGGTAGACAAACAGCAGGTGTGGGAGATACCCCTCCCAGTCCCTCCCGTGGGAGTCGACCAACATCTTCAGCATCTGCTTTAAGGTGCCATTGAACTGCTCACACAAGCCATTGGTCTGTGGGTGATACGGGCTGGCCACCAGATGTTGCACCTGTACCTGCTTACAGAGAGACTCCATCAGCTGCGACATGAACTGGGTCCCTCGGTCGGTGAGCATTTCCTTGGGAAACCCCACTCTGGAGAAAATCTCCAGTAAGGCAGTGGCCACTTTGTCGGCCCGAATGGACGACAAAACTACCGCCTCCGGGTACCGGGTGGCATAGTCCACTACCGTTAGTATGAAGCATTTCCCAAAGCGGCTGGGAGTGGACAAAGGTCCAATGAGATCCACAGCCACCCTCGAGAAAAGCTCTTCGATGATGGGCAGAGTTACCAGTGGGGCTTTGGGGCGCGGCCCCGCCTTCCCCACCCTCTGACAGGTGTCACACGAACGGCAGTAGGCTATCACCTCGGTCCTCATTCCAGGCCAGTAGAAATGCTGAGCTAGCCTGGCCCTGGTTTTAGTGATCCCTAGGTGTCCGGCCATTGGAATCTCATGTGCAATCCGCAACAATTCCACCCTGAACGGATGGGGTACCACTAACTGTCGATCCCTGGGCCACGCCTCCGGTGAACCCTGCTGGACCGCTACCCGATACAGCCGTCCCTGGTCCCAGACCACTCGCTCGCGGTCGGACTCCAGGGGAGGCTGTGCCGCCTGCTCCTTGAGAGTCTTCAGGCTAGTGTCAGCTTCCAACGCTGCCTGAAATCCCTGACTTGATGTGGCAAGAATTGATGAAACTGCCATGTCCTCTGTCAGTTCCCCGGGATCTGTCTCCTGCCCGCTGTCTGACTCGGCAGCCACTTGGTTGGAGAGGGGGAAACCGTCGGACCTCCGCGAGGCCCCTTGGGCTTCGGCGCTCCCACTCCTGGTAACAGCAGCCACGACCGCTGAGACCACGGGTAGCGCCTGCTTTCCCTCGTCCCCTGACCAAGTCGCTGGGTCAGGCAGACTTCCCTGACCTGCTGACATCCCGGATGTGGGGAACTCCTGCCCTGGGGTCCTACCTGATGGCTCCTCTCCTGGGACAACCCTCCCCCCATGGCCTGTTCCTCTTCCTGCAGGGGCCCTAGACTCAGCAGGCTGAGTTCACTTAGGGGCCCTACACTGCCCATAGCAGCCCCTCCCCCACCACTGAGCTCTCCCGTGCAGCCTCCTCACCTGTCCTCACCGTGAGCCCTGTGTGTGTAGTGTCAGTGCATGGCTTACCATCAGGTTTCACTCCCTCCTCCACTGTTGGAGGCACATTCAATACAGTAACATTAGCATTCACAGTAGAGTCATGACATTCTTGGGGAGCCAAACTTGGGGGTTCAGTGGCCACATACTGGGACACTAGCCGCCCCCAATCGGTCCCAAGCAACACATTTGCAGGAATATTTGGCGTTACTCCCACCTCCTGCATCCCCCTCCCGGCGCCCCAGTCCAAATACACCTTGGCAACGGGCAGCGCCGGTTCAACGCCTCCAATTCCGGAGACGGAAAGGGTTTTCCCAGGCACCAAGTCTTGAGGGGACACCACCTCAGGACGTACCAGGGTTCGTTCAGCGCCTGTGTCCCGCAGTCCCATGACCGCTGAGCGGCCGATTGTGACGGGTTGGTAATTGTCCAGGGACCTCCCACCACCCCCTCCCACACACAAAACAGTGGACGGTTTCTGAGACAGGGATGGGGCCTTCTGGCGCTGGGGACACGCAGCCTTAAAGTGTCCTGGCTGATTGCAATTATGACGTCTGGGTTCTGTTCCTGGCCTGGAGAGGGCAGCCGGGGGTACACCCCTTGCACTCTGGGGGCTGGATATGGGGCTGGGGCAGGATTGGGCTTACCCCCTCTACAGGTGCTGCTGGCAGGCTTCTTCGGCTCCGGCGCCCTGTTGTTGGCATACTCGTCTGGCAGGGCGGCTGGTTTCCGGTCACGGAGGAACTGCTGGAGGTCCTCTGGGCAGTTCCACAAGAACTGCTCCGTGACGAACAGTTCCTGGACCTCCTGGCGGGTAGTGAGCTCTAGACCCGAGGTCCAGTGCTCCGCAGCTCTCAGCAGGGCCCGCATGTGGTCGGTCCAGGTGTCCTTTGAACCCCGCTGCAGGCTCCTGAACTTCCTGCGGTACGACTCCGGGGTGAGGTTGTAGTGCTGGATCAGGGCTAGCTTGATGCTGTTGTAGTCCTGCTCCTCCCCGGCAGGTAAGTCCCTCAAAACTTCCAGGGACTTACCCCTCCAACAGGGGGTCAGGTACCTTGCCCACTGATCCAGGGCCAGATGATGTTGGAGGCAGGTCCTCTCAAAGGTCAGCAGAAAGGAATCCAGGTCTCCATCCTTTTCAAGTAGGGGAAAGTCCTCCGCCCGGACCTTGGAAGCCTTTGTCTCCGGTGGGGCTGGAGCGCCCAGCGGGGGCCCGTGCTGAGCCATCTCCAGCCGGTGCCTGCGCTCCGCAGCTTCACGGCGTTCTGTATGCTCACGCTCCGCTGCTCTCTCTGCCGCTGCTTGCTCCCGCTCTGCAGCCTTCTCTGCCACCACCAGGAGTCTGTCATAGGCGGCGTCATTACCAGCCTCGAGCTGTGCCATAGCCGCTTGGAAAAGGGCCTCTGATCTGGACAGGCTGAGACGGGCAGGGGTGGACAGTCCACTGTGAGACTGAGCACGGGGGTCGGGCTCCTTGGGGAGCCCTGGCTGAGCTCCCCCTCATCGGTATCGAACCCCTCATAGACCATAGCATTGGCCTCCCCCTTTGCCCTACTCCTGGTGCCTTCCGCCATCTTGGGAACCTTTGGTTACTGACACAGCTACAACCCCGACCTTGCACACAACTTATTATATTTACACTCTGACCGTCTAGTGCTGGGCTGACCTTAAGACCCCAGCAGTGAAAGTTACCGCCGGTAGTCTTTAGTGTCTGGGAGTAGGGGTCCCACGCACACTAATACTCTGATCCCACCGCTGCCACCAATTATGAAGAACGAAGCCGATCGCCACACGGTAGCCCGGGTATCACAGCTTCTGATCCCACCGCCGCTTCCAAATGTGAAGGACGACCCCTTTCCTCCCACGTCACCAATGGGACGTAACTCCACAGGTACAGCTCTCCAGCGCCCCCTTTGTCTCTCAGGTCAGTAAGTGAACTGCACCTAGAGCAAATGGCCGCCGGGGAGGTTGTCCTGTTACCCACTGGGTATTCTAAGATTCGTGATCAGAGTAAAAGCATCAGCCCAAGATTAATTTTATGGTTTAATTGCCTTAAGGGCGCACTAGATAATTACAGAAATATACAGTAAGCTATACAACGTAATTACAATGGATTTGCAGTCAGAATAAAATACCACAATAATGTACAAGGCTTAAAGGTATTAGCTAGAGATCAATATTACCGGGTTGTAGGGACATGGGGAGGCAGGGAGCTCTGCAATCCCCAGGTAACAGTCTTTAGTTGCTGAACAGTCTCCTGTCATGGGTGCATCGCCATGAAGATCGTCGCGATTGCACATTCTGACTTCTCACAGCTGAGCTGCTGTTTCTTTGTTTTTTGGTAATGAGAGAGTTAATTTTTCCTAGCTCTTTGCTAAGGCTAGGTGCAGCCTCGCCCGGCTGCTTTTGATTATGTTCTAATTAGTTTCCTTTATATTTCTGCCAGTCTGGGTGTTAGATGCCGGTGAAAGCATTCATATAGTTTAGCAGACTGGATCGGTTCTGGGAATACTTAAGCTAAGAGCTCCTTAGTTGTTTTTACTCTTACAGCTTATAGTTTATCTCTGAGACCTAAGGTGTTCCTACTGTGTGTGAGTGTTGTATGTAAGACTTTATTTACTTTATTTCTTATCTTTCTTGTATGTCTTTCTGTTCATTAACCGTTACCCGGTCATTCCCTTTGGTGGTATTCAGGGTCCTTCTTAGGACTAGAATACAGTTGGCAGGGATTGATAGGAGACAGGGTTTACGCTGGTGGCCTGGACCTCTGTACCTTTAACAGTACCTCCAGGTTGAGGGATTAGTTAGGACCCCAGTTAGGGTCAGCTTAGACCCCGGTCACCCTCTAGCCGGAGACAGCGTATAACGGATTCCGTTTTGACCCACTGGACTTTCTGTCAGGTAAATCTATGTTATCATATAGCTATGCGCATGTTATATAGTATGTTGCCCTTTTGATATAGATTATTGTCATCACATATATATATCTGCTATACAGCGTGACATTTTCACCGGCCAAAACTAAAGATTCTCCCCAGCTATCATGGATCCAGTAGCCCAGCTGGCCCGGCAGTTGCAGGGATTGTCCATGGAGTTGGCAGACATTAAGTCCAAGGTTTTGTCCCCCCCGGAGCAAACCAGATCTGAACCTAAGGTTGCTCTCCCGGACAGGTTCACTGGTGGGCGGGACAAATTTTTTACTTTCCGGGAGGCATGTAAATTGTACTTTCGGCTGCGGCCTCGGTCATCTGGGAGTGAAGAGCAGAGGGTGGGAATTGTTATCTCGCTCTTACAAGGGGACCCTCAATCTTGGGCGTTCTTTATTCCTCCAGGCTCCCCAGATCTCCAGTCAGTGGATCGATTTTTTACTGCCCTGGGTCTGGTATATGATGATCCGGATCGAGTCTCCCTTGCTGAAACAAGGTTACGTAAAATACGGCAAGGAAATCGTCCAGCGGAGGAATATTCTTCTGAGTTCCGTAGATGGGCAACAGATACTCAGTGGAATGACCCAGCTCTTAGGAGCCAGTTTTGTCAAGGGTTGTCTGACAAATTAAAAGATGTGTTGGCTCAGTATGATTCTCCTCCATCACTGGAGGCTGCTATGGCCCTCGCTATTCGCATTGATAGACGACTTCGGGGAAGACGCGAGGTAACTCCGCCCCCCTGATGACTCCACCTACTACTAAAGTCCCTTATACTGAGGTTCCCCTGGTCTGTTCTGAGGAACCCATGCAGTTGGGAGGGACATCATTTTGTAGGAGGGAATCGGCGGTGCGCCGCAAGACTAGAAGGTGTTTCTTTTGCGGGAGAGAGGGACATTTTGTTGGGGGTTGTCCATCCCGGACCTCTTTGACCCAAGGAGTTAACCTGGGAGTTGTATTTCGTCCCCAAATCCCTCTCAGTTTTCGTGCCTGCGGAGGTGGTGATTGGTACTAGAACTGAGAGGATTTCTGTTTTCTTGATAGTGGGTCCGGGGCTAATCTTGTGGACGCTCGGTTTGCCCAGGTGCATGGTATGCAACTGAGTGTATTGGCCAAACCGGTCCCTATACTCTCTATTGATTCTAGACCTCTTGGTCAAGGTAGCTTGGTCAAGCTGTTCATAACATAGATCTTCGAGTAGGGGCAATACATAAAGAGCAATTGTCTTGTTATGTGTTGGAGGGTCTACCTACTCCTATTGTGTTGGGACTTCCTTGGTTGGCTAAACATAACCCAGTGATTGATTGGCAATCCAGAAAGATTAGCCAGTGGGTGAATTTTGCAAGAATAACTGCATGAGCACGGTCATCGGTGCGGTTGTCCTAGGACTTTGCCTCCTTTTCTGGAGGACTTTGGGAGATGTTCTCAGAGGAGGGTGTTAAGAGTTACCTCCTCATCGCGCATATGACTGCTCAATAAGTTGCTTCCTGATGCCTTATCTCGTACTTTCCCAGGGACGGGAGATGGATGATCCGGTTCCTATTCCTCAGGAGGAGTTGTAGTGTCAGCTGTATGCTCTGAGCTGAGGGGGAGGTATTGGGGCTCAGGGGACGCCCCTGTGGGACTTCCAGGAGACTGATAGTTCCAGATCGTTAAGACTGAAGGTTACGGAGAACCGTTACAACGGATGGCTGATAGGGGAGAGTTTCTGGTCGAGATCTGAAGGTGAATGATCTGGTGTGGTTGTCTACCAGGAATATTAAACTTAAAGTTTCCTCCTGGAGGTTGGGTCCAGATTCATCGGGCCGTACAGGATCAGTTCCATAATTAATCCTGTGGCATTTCGTCTGGACCTCCTCCTACGTTTAAAATTCATAATGTGTTTCACAAGTCATTACTTAAAAAGTATGTGGCACCAGTCATACCGTCACCTCTACCTCCCCTTCAGTGGTGGTCAATGATAACGTGGACGGACCTTTCACACAACTCACCCGGACAGACCTGGTCATGAGGGTCCGGAGGCCCTCGTAGAAGGGGGGGTACTGTCATGGGTGCATCGCACGAAGATCGTCGCGATTGCACATTCTGACTTCTCACAGCTGAGCTTCTGTTTCTTTGTTTTTTGGTAATGTGAGAGTTAATTTTCCTAGCTCTTTGCTAAGGCTAGGTGCAGCCTCGCCCGGCTGCTTTTGATTATGTTCTAATTAGTTTCCTTTATATTTCTGCCAGTCTGGGTGTTAGACGCCGGTGAAAGCATTCATGTAGTTTCAGCAGACTGGATCGGTTCTGAGAATATTTAAGCTAAGAGTTCATTAGTGTTTTTACTCTTAAGCTTATAGTTAATCTCTGAGACCTTAGGTGTTCCTACTGTGTGTGAGTGTTGTATGTAAGACTTTATTTACTTTATTCTTCTCTTCTTGTTGTCTTTCTGTTCATTACCGTTACCTGTTCATTCCCTTTGGTGGTATTCAGGGTCCTTCTTAGGACTAGAATACAGTTGGCAGGGATTGATAGGAGACAGGGTTTACGCTGGTGGCCTGGACCTCTGTACCTTTAACAGTACCTCCAGGTTGAGGGATTAGTTAGGACCCCAGTTCAGGTCAGCTTAGACCCCGGTCACCCTCTAGCCGGAGACAGCGTATAACGGATTCCGTTTGACCCATGGACATTCTGTCAGGTAAATCTATGTTATCATATATCTATGCGCATGTTATATAGTATGTTGCCCTTTTGATATAGATTACTGACATCACATATATATATCTGCTATACAGCGTGACATGCGTAACCACAGACAACATGGTAGCCTGTGGTTCATGTAGCTCAGGGCACCCATTGGCTGGAACTTTTTATGGCTGCTTCACAGGATAGGTGGAGGAGTAATTCCTAGACCATCAATTCATAAAGCAGGACGTGGGCGGCCCTATGCGAGCAGACAATCTATTTACAGAGGAAAACTGCAGTGGGTGCAAGTTAATCTGCACCATTCAGGACTTTCTCTAGGATTCTTACAGCTACATGCCCTAAGATAGCTCTGCCCGCTGTATAGTTATGCTTTGAAGACGTGGCTACAGGTTCAGACAGTTACTTGTCACATCACGGAGAACTCAGCAACGCCACGTTAGCTGAGACTGGGAACTGAGAGATCTACGGAAGACACAGTACCTGGCGTGCAGACATGCAGGTAACGCTGGAAATGTTAGCAATAGCGTTAAGACTTCTTACCAGTGTCAGTATTTCTGCCGCACAGGAGCTGGTACCTATTGAACTTTACATGTTTTGCAAGCTAAAATCATTCCCAGTTCATTAGACAGTTCCTGTGTCAACATTTTGAATATAACATCCTATTGCTCCGAACTATCTGTTAAAACTCTAATTGTCTGTATTGTTTGTACGTACTTAGAAAATGTTAATGGATTAGTAGAATGAGGCTTATCACAAAACTTTCGTTCTGACGAAGAATCATAGACGACTGGTGCATAGGTGCATATAATTGCCACTTACCTATTTTTGTATATCATAAAGACTAAGAGACCGTCTACATAGGGATGCTAGAGCCTACTATTCAGCAGGATTGCATGCGACACGTAACAGGATTCAGCCCCTTGTAATCCTGGTCATTGTGCCAAATGGACTTTGTTGATTGCTGGTCTCCCTGCCAAATGTCTTGTGCAGCAGATACCGATCATATACCAGGACACTTGGGTCCAGCCTGTCTGGAACGATAGTACGTTGATCCAGCATGCTGCAGGATGGTAAAGGAACATCTCAACGTAGCCTACTCTACCAGTTCAATGAGGGGATGGTATCATACTTCTGTCATGTGTGCATCGCCACGAAGATCGTCGCGGTTGCACATTCTGACTTCTCACAGCTGAGTTGCTGTTTCTTTGTGTTTGGCAGTTAGGGAGTTAATTCTGTCTGTGCTCAGTTCTGGGACTGGGTGCAGTTTCTCCGGCTGCAATTAATTATTTGTTGATTGGTTTCCTTTAAATCTCTGGTTGTCTGTGTTGGGAGTTGCCAGTGAAATTCTTCATGCAGACCACAGATAGGATTGTATCTGTATAGACTTAAGTTAAAGAGCTCCTTAGTTGTTTTAAGCTCACCTTGCTTAGAGTTTAATATCCCAGATCATTTATGTTCCTTCTGTGTTTGAGTGTGTATGCAAGTCTGTGTTTTCTCCAGTCTGTCTTATATGTCTAATCTGTGTATTTAGCAGAGATCAGCCCATATCCCTTTGGTGGTAATCAGAATCCTTCTTAGGACTGATTACAGGGTTCAGGGACTGATAGGAGACAGGGTTAGGCTGGAGACTTGGACCTCTGAACCATTATCAGTACCTCCAAGGTGAGGGATTAGTTAGGACCCCAGTTTAGGGTCAGGTTAGACCCCCGGTCCTCCTCTTTCTGTGACAGTGTATCAAGTCCTCAAGATTAACCCTGAGTTCAACGGATATCGTGTCAGGTAAATCTATTCTATATTTACATGCTGATGTTGCTAATCTATATGTTGTATAGAGTGTTGTTCTTTTAAGAATAGTTTACTGACATCGTACACATATCATAAGACCGCGTGACATTTTCACTGGCCATAAAATTATTCCCAGTTGCCATGGATCCAGTAGCCCAGCTGGCTCTGCAGTTGCAGGGATTATCCATGGAGCTGACGGACATTAAGTCCAAAGTTTTGTCTCCCTCGGAGCAAACCAGATTTGAACCTAAAGTAGCTCTCCCGGACAGGTTCACTGGTGGGCGAGACAAATTTTTTACCTTCAGGGAAGCATGTAAATTGTATTTTCGGCTTCGGCCTCGATCATCAGGGAGTGAAGAGCAGAGAGTGGGAATTGTTATCTCGCTCCTACAAGGGGACCCTCAATCCTGGGCCTTCTCCCTTCCTCCGGGATCCCCGGCTCTACAGTCAGTAGATCGATTTTTTACTGCCCTGGGTTTGGTATATGATGACCCAGATCGGGTCTCTCTTGCTGAGACAAAATTACGTAAGATACAGCAGGGAGATCGTCCGGCGGAGGAATTTGCTTCTGAGTTCCGTAGATGGGCCACAGATACTCAGTGGAATGACCCAGCTCTTAGGAGCCAGTTTTGTCATGGGCTTTCTGACAAATTAAAGGACGTTTTGGCTCAGTATGATTCTCCTCCATCACTGGAGGCTGCTATGGCCCTAGCTATCCGTACTGATAGACGGCTCCGGGAGAGGTGCGAGGTAACTCCGCCCCCTGTTGTTACTCCACCTACTACTAAAGTCCCTTATGTTGAGGTTCCCCTTGTCTGTTCGGAGGAGCCTATGCAGTTGGGAGGGACATCATTTCGTAGGAGGGGATTGGCGGTACGCCGCAGGACTAGAAGGTGTTTCTTCTGCGGGAAAGAGGGACATTTTGTTGGGGGATGTCCATCCCGTGCCTTGTTGAGCAAAAAGTCGCCGGAAAACTGTTAATCCCAGGTTGTGTGGTGGACGACAACCTGGGAGTATGTATTTCGTCCGCTAGTTCTTCTCAGTTCCTTGTACCAGTGGAGGTGGTGGTTGGTACGAGAGTGGAGAGATTTTCTGTTCTTCTTGATAGTGGGTCCGGGGCTAATCTGGTTGACGCTCAGTTTGCTCAGGCTCAAGGTATGCATCTGAGTGTATTGGTCAAACCGATCCCTATATTCTCCATTGACGCCAGGCCTCTCGGCCAAGGTAGCTTTGTTCATGAGGTTCATAACATTGACCTTCGGGTAGGGGCAATACATAGGGAACTATTATCTTGTTATGTGTTGGAGGGTCTACCTACTCCTATTGTGTTGGGACTTCCTTGGTTGGTTAAACATAACCCTGTGATTAATTGGCAGTCCAGAGATATAAGCCAATGGGGGGAGTTTTGCAAAAGTAACTGCATGAACACAGTCATCAGTGCGGTCGTGCCTAGTACTTTGCCTCCTTTTTTGGAGGACTTTGGGGATGTGTTCTCTGAGGAGGGGTGTCAGGAGTTGCCTCCTCATCGCGTGTATGACTGCTCTATTAATTTACTTCCTGATGCTAAGTTACCTAAAGCTAGGTTATATAACCTTTCTGGTCCTGAGAGGCAGGCTATGAAAGATTATATTTCGGAAAGTCTGGCCAAAGGGCATATTAGACCTTCATCTTCCCCAGTGGCCGCGGGGTTCTTCTTTGTGAAGAAAAAAGATGGAGGCCTACGCCCTTGCTTGGATTTCCGCGAACTTAATCGGATTACTGTTCGAGATCCGTATCCACTCCCTCTGATTCCTGATCTCTTCAATCAAATTGTTGGCGCCAAATGGTTCTCTAAATTGGATCTCAGGGGGGCGTATAATCTGATTAGGATAAAAGAGGGGGATGAGTGGAAAACGGCGTTTAACACGCCGGAGGGACATTATGAGAACCTTGTCATGCCTTTTGGTCTTGACTACTGCACCAGCAGTATTCCAACATTTTGTTAATGACATTTTTCGTCATCTGGTGGGGCTGTTTGTGGTCGTATATTTGGATGACATTTTAATTTACTCACCAGATCTTGTGTCTCACCAGGAGCATGTGAGACAGGTGTTGCAGATCTTGCGAGACAATAAACTATACGCCAAACTGGAAAAGTGTGTATTCGCCGTACAGGAACTTCAGTTTTTGGGTTTCTTGGTGTCAGCCTCCGGTTTCCGTATGGACCCTGAAAAGGTGAGAGCAGTGCTTGAATGGGATCAGCCAGAGGATCTTAAGGCTCTGCAGCGTTTTCTGGGGTTTGCTAACTACTACCGGAAATTTATTTGTAATTTCTCATCTGTTGTCAAACCTCTCACTGACATGACAAGAAAAGGGACGGATTTTTCTAAATGGTCGGACAAAGCTTGCCAAGCTTTTTCCTCTTTGAAAAAATGTTTTGCTTCAGCACCCGTTCTCATCCAACCAGATGCATCACAGCCGTTCGTTGTGGAGGTGGACGCGTCTGACGTAGGGGTGGGTGCAATATTGTCCCAGGGTCCGTCCCCTGGTAAATGGCATCCGTGCGCTTTCTTTTCTAAAAAATTGTCGTCCGCAGAAAGGAATTATGATATCGGCAATAGGGAACTTTTGGCCATTAAGTTGGCTTTTGAAGAATGGCGTCACTTTTTGGAGGGGGCAGTCCACCCGGTCACCGTCATTACTGATCACAAGAACCTGCTGTATTTGGAATCTGCTAAGCGTCTGAATTCCAGACAAGCTCGATGGTCGTTGTTTTTTACCAGGTTTAATTTTGTTGTCACTTATCGCCCTGGATCTAAGAATGTTAAGGCGGATGCCTTGTCTCGCAGTTTCCCAGGGGCCGGGAAAATGGATGACCCGATTCCTATCCTTCAGGAGGGGGTGGTAGTGTCGGCTGTATGTTCTGAGCTTGAGGAGGAGGTGTTAGAGGCTCAGGGGACGCCCCTGCAGGACCTCCAGGGAGACTGTTTGTCCCAAATCAGTTGAGACAAAAGGTTATTGAGGCACATCATAATTCTGCTTTAGCAGGACATCCAGGGAGTAAGGCTACTTTAGATCTCCTTTCTCGCCGGTTTTGGTGGCCTAACGTTAATAAAGATGTTTTAACTTTTGTCGCGTCCTGTGGGGTTTGTGCTCGCTCTAAGACCCCTCATACCCGTCCGTCTGGGACCCTCTTACCCTTGAAACTTCCGGAGCGTCCATGGACTCATTTGTCTATGGACTTCATCACGGACCTTCCTCAGTCGTCAGGGAAAACTGTCATACTGGTGGTTGTTGACAGGTTCAGTAAGATGGCACATTTCATTGCTCTTCCTGCCCTCCCTAATGCTAAAACTCTGGCGCAGGTGTTCATTGGGGAGATTGTGAGACTTCATGGGTTGCCTTCTGATGTGGTGTCAGATAGGGGGTCTCAGTTTGTGTCCAAGTTTTGGAGGGCATTTTGTTTACGTCGGGGGATGCAATTGTCATTTTCCTCGGCTTTTCATCCGCAGACCAATGGTCAGACAGAGCGTCTGAATCAAAGCCTAGAGACTTATCTTCGGTGTTTTGTCTCAGAGAACCAGGAGGACTGGTCTTCTTTCTTGCCTCTGGCAGAGTTCGCTCTTAACAACAGGCGGAGCGAGTCCACTGGTAAGTCCCCGTTTTTTGGGGCATATGGTTTTCATCCCCAGTTTTGTACATTCAATGGGGGGGGGCCCTTCTGGGGTTCCTGAGGAGGAGCGTTTCTCGTCGTCACTTGCTTCAGTGTGGAGAGGTGTATTGAATAATCTGAGTGCTATGGGGAACCGTTATAAACGTATGGCTGATAGGAGGAGAGTTTCTGGTCCAGATCTTAATGTGAACGATCTGGTATGGTTGTCTACCAGGAATATAAAACTTAAAGTTCCCTCCTGGAAGCTGGGCCCCAGATTCATCGGGCCGTACAGGATCAGTTCCATAATTAATCCTGTGGCATTTCGTCTGGACCTCCCTCCTACGTTTAAAATTCATAATGTGTTCCACAAGTCATTACTTAAGAGGTACGTGGCACCAGTCATACCATCACCTCTACCTCCTCCTCCAGTGGTGGTCAATGGTAACTTGGAGTTTCAAGTGTCAAAGATCATTGACTCACGTCTGAATCGCCGGTCCCTTCAGTACTTGGTGCATTGGAAGGGGTATGGTCCAGAGGAGAGGACGTGGGTTCCTGCGTCTGACATTAACGCAGATCGTTTGGTGCGGACCTTCCACAGAACTCACCCGGGCAAACCTGGCCCTGAGGGTCCGGAGGCCCCTCGTAGAAGGGGGGGTACTGTCATGTGTGCATCGCCACGAAGATCGTCGCGGTTGCACATTCTGACTTCTCACAGCTGAGTTGCTGTTTCTTTGTGTTTGGCAGTTAGGGAGTTAATTCTGTCTGTGCTCAGTTCTGGGACTGGGTGCAGTTTCTCCCGGCTGCAATTAATTATTTGTTGATTGGTTTCCTTTAAATCTCTGGTTGTCTGTGTTGGGAGTTGCCAGTGAAATTCTTCATGCAGACCACAGATAGGATTGTATCTGTATAGACTTAAGTTAAAGAGCTCCTTAGTTGTTTTAAGCTCAACTTGCTTAGAGTTTAATATCCCAGATCATTTATGTTCCTTCTGTGTTTGAGTGTGTATGCAAGTCTGTGTTTTCTCCCGTCTGTCTTATATGTCTAATCTGTGTATTTAGCAGAGATCAGCCCATATCCCTTTGGTGGTAATCAGAATCCTTCTTAGGACTGATTACAGGGTTCAGGGACTGATAGGAGACAGGGTTAGGCTGGAGACTTGGACCTCTGAACCATTATCAGTACCTCCAAGGTGAGGGATTAGTTAGGACCCCAGTTTAGGGTCAGGTTAGACCCCCGGTCCTCCTCTTTCCTGTGACAGTGTATCAAGTCCTCAAGATTAACCCTGAGTTCAACGGATATCGTGTCAGGTAAATCTATTCTATATTTACATGCTGATGTTGCTAATCTATATGTTGTATAGAGTGTTGTTCTTTTAAGAATAGTTTACTGACATTGTACACATATCATAAGACCGCGTGACATTTACATACCAGAATGGAAGATATATATATAAATATATATGATATATATATATATATATAATCTTTATTTTTTTTTATATAGCGCTAACATATTCCGCAGCGCTTTACAGTTTGCACACATTATCGTCGCTGTCCCCAATGGGGCTCACAATCTAGATTCCCTATCAGTATGTTTTTGGAGTGTGGGAGGAAACCGGAGTGCCCGGAGGAAACCCACGCAAACACGGGGAGAACATACAAACTCCTTGCAGATGTTGTCCTTGGTGGGATTCGAACCCAGGACTCCAGCGCTGCAAGACTGCAGTGCTATCCACTGAGCCACCGTGCTGCCCATATATATATATATATATATATATATATATATATATACAGTACAGACCAAAAGTTTGGACACACCTTCTCATTCAAAGATTTTTCTGTATTTTCATGGCTATGAAAATTGTAGAATCACACTGAAGGCATCAAAACTATGAATTAACACATGTGGAATTATACATTACACTTTACAAAAAAGTGTGAAACAACTGAAAATATGTCTTCTATTCTAGGTCCTTCAAAGTAGCCACCTTTTGCTTTGATTACTGCTTTGCACGCAGAAAAGGTGAACGGATGGATTCTACATGTCTGGTTCCCACCGTGAAGCATGGAGGAGGTGGTGTGATGGTGTGGGGGTGCTTTGCTGGTGACACTGTTGGGGATTTATTCAAAATTGAAGGCATAGTGAACCAGCATGGCTACCACAGCATCGTGCAGCGGCATGCTATTCCATCTGGTTTGCGTTTAGTTGGACCATCATTTATTTTTCAACAGGACAATGACCCCAAACACACCTCCAGGCTGTGCAAGGGCTATTTGACCAAGAAGGAGAGTGTTGGGGTGGTACGCCAGATGACCTGGCCTCCACAGTCACCAGACCTGAAACCAATCAAGATGGTTTGGGGTGAGCTGGACCGCTCACCGCTTCAATTTTGAATAAATCCCCAACAGTGTCACCAGCAAAACACCCCCACACCACCTCCACCATGCTTCACGGTGGGAACTAGGCATGTAGAGTCCAGCCATTCACCTTTTCTGCGTGCAAAGCAGTAATCAAAGCAAAAGGTGACTACTTTGAAGAACCTAGAATATAAGACATATTTTCAGTTGTTTCACACTTTTTTGTAAAGTGTAATGTATAATTCCACATGTGTTAATTCTTAATTCTGATGCTTTCAGTGTGATTCTACAATTTTCATAGTCATGAAAATACAGAAAAATCTTTGAATGAGAAGGTGTGTCCAAACATTTGGTCTGTACTGTATATATATATATATATATATATATATATATACACACATACAGGGTGGTCCAAAAGTAGGTGGACAGTATGTCTAATAACGTTATGAAGGGGGAGATTTATCAAACATGGTGTAAAGTGAAACTGATTCAGTTGCCCTTAGCAACCAATCAGATTCCACTTTTCATTCTTCACAAACTCTTTGGAAAATGAAAGGTGGATTCTGATTGGTTGCTAAAGGCAACTGAGTCAGTTTCACAGATCCAGTTTTCACAGATAAATCTCCCCCAAAATGGCAAATAATTTAAATACAGATCAAAGAAAATGGATTTTAAAAGAGTATTGGGAATCTCAAAATGCTGAAACAGTTACAGCAAATTGGGTTGAAACATTTTGTACTCAAGCCCCAAAGAGACAAACCATTTACCGCATCCGTGACAAATTCGATGCCACTGGCTCAATCCTTAATGCTCCAAAAACTGGTCGACCCAAAACAGCCTGTACAGAAAATAATAAGCAACTTGTTGCTGAAACATTTGTTCAGAGTCCAAAAAAGTCCACCAGAAGAGTCTCTTTAGAATTGGGAATTTCACGAGCTTCCGTCATGCGAATCCTGAAATCTATTGGGTGGAAAGCTTATCGTCCACGTCTAATTCATGGTTTATTGGAGGATGATCCAGACAGGCAGCTGCAATTTAGTGAGATTATGCTTAACGAAATTGAAGAAAATCCAGTAATTTTAGATAACATTATGTGGAGTGATGAAGCTTCTTTCAAATTACCTGGCCATATTAACAGACATAATTGTATTTACTGGTATGAGAACATGCATTTAACATTAGAGCAACAACTAAATGAGCCTGGTGTCAATGTTTGGGGTGGTATTTCAAGTTTTGGTGTTTCTGGACCATTTTTTTTATGGAAAAGTCTCAGGAGATAACTATCTCGAAATTCTAATGAATCAAGTTGTTCCCCAGTTACAGCAACAGTCTAATTCAAATGACCTTTATTTCCAACAAGATGGGACCCCCCACATTATTCAAGAGTAGTCCGCGAGTATCTTGATGAAACATTTCCTAATAAATGGATTGGCCGAAGAGGCCCACTTGATTAGCCGGCCCAGTCTCCAGACTTGACCCCAATGGATTTTTTCTTTTGGTGAGTACTCAAGGACAAGGTTTAGAGTCGAAAACCAAAAAGTGTCAGTGATTTGAAAAATTACATAAGAGATGCATTTCAAGAAATTAATACCCAAAGAGACTTGTGCAAAAATGTTTGTCGAAGCGTAAGGCTAAGTTCACAAGTTGCGGAATTGCCACGGAAATTTCCGCGGCAATCCCGCACTTCTCCCGCGGGAAATCAGCATTTTTTTTGTATGCGTATTCCCGCCAGAAACTAGCGTTTTGCAAGCGTAATTAGCTTGCAGAATGCTAGCGTTTTCCTAGCGATCTGTAGCATCGCTTCGAAAACTGATTGACAGGTTGGTCACACGAGTCACACATAGTGTTTGACACGTGTGACCAACTTTTTACTATTGATGCCGCCTATGTCGCATCAATAGTAAAAAGATCTAATGTAAAAATAATTAAAAAAATAATAAATAATGATATTCTCACCTTCTGGCGGCCCCCGCAGCCTTCCCGCCTCTCAGCGACGCTCCCGGCAACTCCCGGTCCCAAGGATGCATTGCGACAAATCACCCCGATGACGTAGCATCACGCGAGACCGCTATGCCATCTGGGTGATTCTCGCAAAGGACTCTTGGGACCGGGAGTTGCCGGGAGCGTTGCTGAAGGCGGGAAGGCTGCGGGGGCCGCCGGAAGGTCAGAATATCATTATTTTTTATTTTAATTATTGTTTTACCAGGGATATGGTACCCAGGGCCTGGAGGAGAGTCTCCTCTCCTCCAGACCCTGGGTACCACTGCACATGAACCGCTTACATTCCGCAAAATTAATGAACATGTTGCTATTTTTTCCGCAAAGCGTTTTTTTCGCGGAAAAAAATGCAACATGTGGCCAAAACATGCGGAATCAATTAACATGTATAGGATGCTTAATGCTTGCATTTTTTTTGCGGAAAAAACGCGAAAAAAACGCAAATATTCCTGAACGTGTGCACTTAGCCTAAGAGGCAGACGTCAAAGCTGTGCAAATTGAGATGGAAAACAGTTTGAGCACCTGCATTCATAAAATTTCAGGGCTTTTGTATTATTGTTCAGAATAAAATTTAATTGTCAATGTTATGCTTGTGTTAGTAAACATAATTTTATATATAAATCAAAATAAATGTTATTATTTTCTGTCCAGCTACTTTTGGACCACCCTGTATATATACAGATCTGGCAAAAATTAAGAGACCACTGCAAAATTTTCAGTTTGTCTGATTTTTCTCTTTATAGGTATATTTTTGAGTAAAATGTAAATTGCTCTTTTATTCTATAAACTACTGACAACATGTCTCTGAATTTCTAAGCAATACATTTTGTACTTATTTTCAGAAAATGAGAAATGGTCAAAATAACAAAAAAATACAGTGCTTGCAGACATCAAATAATGCTAAGAAAACAAGCTCATAATCATTTAGAAACAACAATACTAATGTGTTAATTCAGGAAGAGTTCAGAAATCAATATTTTGTGGAATAACCATGATTATTAATCACAGCTTTCATGCGTCTTGGCATGCTTTCCACCAGTCCTTCACACTGCTTTTGTGTGTCCTTATGCCACAGATCAGCAATTCACAATATACGCAGTGATCTTCTACCCCCAGATCTCCCAGGTTAGCGTGACACACTCGTGACAACAGTCCATACAATAGTGTGGGTTCGTTCGCTCGCATAAGTTAGAGTCTATTGGTGCAAGGTCCCCCCCCCGAGAGAGAGAAATATACATATATATACAGTATATTTCCCTTTTTTATTACATTTCACTGTGGATGAAATATAAACAGATGTGGATGAAATATAAACAGATGATTTTAACAGATGATATGTGTAAATAATTCAAAGCGGTTTCATAATGTTCTGGCAGATTGCTGCTACCCTATGCCATACCGTTATAATCAGAGTGGGAAAATGTCCGAGATCCTGCTAGTTAAAAAATGAGGGGTCTGGGGTCCTTCTAACATTTCTTCTGCACATACAACTTAATAGGGTTTAGTTGGAAAGATCAGTGAATGACCTTTATTCAGAGAGCCGAATTTGGAACCTCAAAACTCTACCTACCTCCACGAGGAAATGTTGGCATATTCACGGGTTCAGGTGGTTGTATCTGGTTAGATCTGAGTCTTAATTGCTTACCATTACTGTTACATGCCAAGCAGTCAATGAAATGGACAACAAATAGGTAGCCACACTGACTTTACCTTCTCTTCCTATTGTGGTAGATAATTCTCATCCTGAAACTTTTGGCTCGCTGAGCTATGCTGTACCCAATGCTTCCCATTCCGATGATGCCCAGTGTAGCTTCAGTGATATCATCACCCTCACGGTTAAAATCAAAATATGTAGTGTCTGGCGAATGTGATATTCTGTTCCCTGCAAGAAAAATGTTTACTGTCTGAATAGAGAATACATATGAAACCTTTTATATGGCCCTACACTAACCACACTGCTCTAGTCAAGTAGTAAAGGAGTTTTCCACTATCAGAAAATTGGACCCAAAATGCTTTTATTCTTGTAAAATAATGAAAACAGCAGGTTGTCGCCCTCCCCGTGTCCTGCACCAGCTCTCTGTTATGGCTGCAGTGGTGATATCACACAGACAGCGCACTTTACTACTGTAGCTAATCACTGAGCTCAGTGGCGTTGCCCTCAGCCATTTTTGAGTCCCATAATTTCAAATGGCCTAGTTCCTTTCATGTACCAAATATTAGGCAGCAGGCTATATATAGGATGACATTTGTAATTATTCTGCTAAATTCGCGCACATGGGCAGAAACTTGTCGACCCAGGGCAGCAGGCAGGGAGACGCTACCAGGGACCCGCCTGTCTGATGAGTCTACAGGTCCCTGGCGACTATTAAAGTATGCTTTTCTCTGAAACTGCAGCGTTTCAGAGTCAGACGTACCTAGCTGAGTTTATACAGTCAATGTCTGATACGAGGAGGGCGTTCATTAAAGATTTCCCCTGACCCGCTTCCTGTGGACTGAGAGCAATGAAACTTGGCACAGTTATTAGTCCGTCTCTACATACAGTAGATGCCACCTAGGGACACACATTTCTCCCATCTCTTTAAGGAACTCTAAACACCTTGCTTGTAGAATTTGACAGGTTGCTCCAAAAGCCACGTCTTGACTTGGGAAATCAGAGTCTCATCATCAGGAAAATGCTTGCCGTTCAAAAATAACTTTATTGTTGGAAAGAGGTAGAAGTCCGATGGTGTGAAGTCGGGTGAATAAGGGGGAGGCAGTAGAATTTCAAAGCCACAGGAGCATGCTTCCATTTGGGCAACATATGAGTTGTGAACTGGTGCATTGTCTTGCAGAAGGCGGACACCTTTGGTGAGCATGCCACGTCTCTTGGTTTTGATGGCCTCCCGCAATTTCCTCAGCAGTGAAGCATAGTATGCCCGAGTGATCATGGTACCCATTGCTAGGAAATCCATCAATACTACAAGTTTCCATGATACATCAGAGACTTGTAAAATATTTACACAACTGTAAATATTAATATCAAATTTGCAAAAATTCATCTAGTTTAATGATTTTTGACACGAGTTGAAAATCATCACTCACAGCTGCACATCATCCTGTGTAAACAGGACATGTGCTACCACGAACAATGGTATTCCATGTGCACAGAACAATCAAAAATGAATGATCGTTCTGTCTAAACATGCTATTAAACAACCGCTGATCGACTTGCAT
>JARQOD010006566.1:2649-42359 GCA_033576555.1 Oophaga sylvatica | reverse complement strand
TTTTGGGGTCTTGTTACCCTTGGGAAAATAAAAATTGGGGTGAAAAGATTGTTTTTGTGGAAAAAATATGATTTTTTATTTTCACTGTTCTATGTTATAAACTTCTGTGAAGCACTTGGAGGTTCAAGTGCTCACCACACATCTAGATAAGTTCCTTAGGGGGTCTAGTTTCCAAAATGGGGTCACTTGTGATAGGTTTCCACTGTTTATAC
Organism: Oophaga sylvatica; assembly: GCA_033576555.1. Classification (NCBI taxonomy): domain Eukaryota; kingdom Metazoa; phylum Chordata; class Amphibia; order Anura; family Dendrobatidae; genus Oophaga; species Oophaga sylvatica. Next base: position 42,147 of record JARQOD010006566.1, on the reverse strand, counting down.
ACATCAGGGCCTCTACAAACGCGACATGGCGTCTAGCCAATTCTGCGTTGAAAAAGTCAAATGTCGCTCCTTCCCTTGCGACCTCTGCCGTGCGCCCAAAAAGTGGTTTACCCCCACATATGGGGTATCGGCTTATTCAGGAGAAATTGCACAACAAATTTTGTGGTTCATTTTTTCTTTTAACAGTTGTGAAAATAAAAAAAAATAGGTTCCGAAGTAAAGTTTTTGCAAAAAAAGTTAAATGTTAATTTTTTCCTTCCACATTGCTTCAGTTCCTGTGAAGCACGTAAAGGGTTAATAAACTTCTTGAATGTGGTTTTGAGCACCTTGAGGGGTGCATTTTTTAGAATGGTGTCACTTTTGGGTATTTTCTATCGTATAGACCCCTCAAAGTGACTTCAAATGTGATGTGGTCCCTAAAATAAAAATGGTGTTGTAAAAATGAGAAATCGCTGGTCAACTTTTAACCCTTATAACTTCGTAACAAAAAGAAATTTTGGTCCCAAAATTGTGCTGATGTAAAGTAGACATGTGGGAAATGTTATTTATTAAGAAATTTGTGTGACATATCTCTCTGATTTAAGGGCATAAAAATTTAAAGTTTGAAAATTGTTACATTTTCAAAATTTTCGCCATATTTTCTTTTTTTTCATAAATAAACACAAGTCATATCAAAGAAATTTTACCACTAACGTGAAGTACAATATGTCACGAAAAAACAGTCTCAGAATCAGCTGGATTCGTTAAAGCGTTCTAGAGTTATAACCTCATAAATTGACAGTGGTCAGAATTGTAAAAATTGGCCCTGTCATTAAGCTGCAAAATGGCTCTGTCACTTTGGGGTTAAACGAGGGGTACCAACAATTTTAACCATGTGTGTATGTCCCTGTATTCTCGAGGTAAACAAAAAGTCATATTTTTTGTTCCTATAAAATAATACAGAGAAGTATTTATTTCTTTTTTGTGAGTCTCTCCTGGTCTCAAACCTACAATCTCATTATTACAAGCTACAGCTATGAGCCACAGGCTCCATTATCACTGCTGTGTTACTTTTCCACAGATACTGAAAAAAATGATGACATGCACTAAAATGCCGCTATAGTGATGTAAATATGCTGAGAAGCCTTACCTGTCAGTATAAGTTGTCTCTGCCTGGATTGTTTTCTTTTTCTTCTGTAAGGAATAGCAGTCTGCAAAGCTCTGGAGGGGAATGCTGTGGAATTTTACATGCTGTGTAGAACAAACAGTATCAACAGTGTCATGGTCGGTCATGCTCACTAAGGCTCCTTTCACATTTGCGTCTGTACGCGAAGCGTTTGATCTGCATAGATCCGCATGCGTCATGCATACATATCTTTAACATGGTGTACACAGGGACATGCAATTGCATGCGTTCGCATGTGTTTGCGTACACATTCTTCGATTCGCGGTGTGCAACTGTGTCTGGCAAACGCAACATGTTGCATTTTTGAAGCGTCAAAAATCCGTTAAATATGCGCAGTCATGCGCATGCGGATAAGTGCATAAAAATGCATTACTGTCTATGGAAACGCATTGGTACGCAAGGACATGCGTGTAGATGCGTTTGATGCGCATGCATACTTCAGACTGCGCATGTCCAAGAACTGATTACAGCAACTGGAAATATTGAACACATAAACAACGCAAACGCATGCAAAAACGCATACACATGCAGCATTTTTTTGGCATCATAAGATGATGCGGATAAAAACGCTGCGCAAACATGCGTTTGCATGCATTTGCGTATGCAGATGACACGCTGCGGACATATACGCAAATGTGAACTTAGCCTTTGACACTCGTTTGAATAAAAAAAACTGTTGCTCTATGCACCTGTGAAGTCACTAGCTATGGGCTCTCTTCAAGGCAAAAAAGAGTCATTAGGAATCCCAGACCGGGTATCAGCTGTGAAAATCAGCTGACACCCGGCCGCGATTGGCCGCGCTGCCCCATAAGTGCGGCCGATCGACTATGACGTACTATCCCGTCACTGGGACTTAAGGCCCAGGTCACATGGACGGGATAGTACGTCATATGGTAGAAATGGGTTAAATACATTGTGAGACCTGCTGACAGGCAGCACAAAAAGGGTCAATCTTCTACTCCCAGGCTTGATCAGGTGACCCAGCTCTGGTTTAATATGGAGAAGGTACTGGAAAAATGCCTCAGGGTAGTCAGCCAATGACTGCAGCTCTACAGTCACATAGAAGGGAAGGAGCCAAGTCCTGGGGATAGTTTTAAATTTTAAGTGGCAGTTGGTGGTCTGATATATTGAGAAGAGGAAGCCATTTTGTAGGTGAAGGAAATACCTACTTTCTCCCTGCTGGCTTTGCTTAGAAAGGAGACTGGCACGATAAGGGGAGTTAATAGTCTTCATATGACGAAGACTACCATTGCACCTCTCGGAGGAAGAATTACTTCAAGGCAGAAACAGAGCACAGTGCTGAAGAAGAGATATTCAGACTTAATAAAACCAGAGGTTACTAAGATCTGTCTGTCTGCAGGTTCACAGCAATCATCAACTGTGAGTGTGACTGTGAGTGTAATCCTGTACCTCAGTTTACTGCTGTTTGCAAATAATAATTTGCCCCACTACCTTCAGTAAAAAGACTTCTGTTTCAAACTCTTACTGCTGCTTCATAACGGGGGCTCAAATGCACCATCTACTACCACCATCATCCTCTGCCTAAAGGCAGTTACTGTGCAAGCATTGTATTGTGGAGTTTCCTGTGTGTGATTTGAGAAGGAAAGACTCTTCTCCTGACAGAAAGCTTAGCCACCGTAAGATACATCATACCCTGTCAGGAGTACAACCCTCAGCCATACACGAGCCATACACATACATGAGAACGCCACAATAATTTGTCACCCACACCTGTTATACATGATGAATTTGAGGTCTGCGTGTCATTAGCTTTCATGGATCAGCATGAGTCGCACGTACAGTACCAGGGCTTATGGGGTACTCGGCACCGAGCCCGTTGAAGTCTATGGGGAATGTCACAAGTAGCACAGCTCGGTCCGTTGCCCTGGGCGCTCATACAAAGGGGGATATTTACAGGGGATTTTAGTAATTGTTCGTGATGCCACCTGTGGTTTCTGATCAGGTAGACCAGCGCTGCAGGGTTAATCTTCTGAGGGGATGTTACTGGGCAGCAAGATGATAAGTCTTCCACAGGTAAGACTAGATCCCTCAAAGTATATGGCGGTACCGGGTGCAGACAATAAGGCAGACACACACAAGTCAGTCTCTTTCCATACCTTTACTGGTGGTATTTGCAGGTATGTCCCGGGAAGCTGCTCAGGGTGGAGGATGCACATCCAGGTAATCACTGAGTAGGTTTAAGGCCTCCTTTCTCTTTAATGTGTGTGATTTTCCAACCTGCATGAAGCGAAGTTCAACTCTGTATAGAACAGCTATGCCCGGCCGACATTGTGGTGGAGCCTTCTTTTGGCAAGAACTAAGTCTTTATATGCAGCGTCCCGCTAGACTCCTGTTCTCCCTGACCCCGGTTACGTATCAGCACTATAGGGTCCCTCTGCGACTTGAAGTCCAGCAGGGATTCCGGTTTTCTCCTACTAGCCGTGAAGGTTCTAGTAAGGCTTCGGACCCGGCGTCCGGTTAAGCAGAGTGGAGGCAGCAATTGTTGCTGTAACGCCTCGGTCACTCTTTCCTTTGGTCACCACTCGCCCGTCGCCCTACTCTCACCCTTAACATAAGCACGGGTAGCAGTAGGTGTAGTCGTCAGCTTCCTTCCTTCCACAGCTCACTGACTGTTTCTCAGTTGACTCGTTGTTGTAATAACTGTAGTCCCCTTCCTTCTGTTCCTTCATAAACTCTGTCCAAAGCAGCTTTCAGGACCTTTCGTCAGACTGAATACAAGCCCGCTTCGAGAGTCACTTTCCACATTCATAGGGTACTAACAGTCAGTCTGTTCTGAGGTAACAGCTTGTAATCTTTCGTCCTCTGTCTCATCTGACAGGAAATCTCCGTCTGTCTGGCTAGTATGACTCACTCCTGAATCACACCAAGACTAGAATGTCTCTGAGCTCTGACAGGAATCCTCTCCCTCTGGTGTCCTGAGGAGATCTGATCTGTCTGAGGTACAACCAACAACTAGAATAGCTGACTAGCTAGAATGCCTACTGCTGCATTTCTCCACACCCCTTTATACCTGAATCTAAAGGGCTCCCTCTGGTGGCTCCTGGGGAAGTGTGAGATGTGAATGAATATCAGGTTTTTGTAATTACCTTTTTGTGCATACTCCAGGGAACATGTGTACCAAGTGCAGCTGGGCCACACATCCCCCCTAGTTATCGTCAGCACTCCCGGGCTGAAAAAGGAAAAACAATTTTTTTATAATAACATTAACAAATAACTCATCCCTTGCGGGAGGTAAGGACACTTTAACGTTACATTGTGTACAAGTTGCAAAATAGAAAAATATCAAAATACTTTTCACAATAAATAAATACAATATTCTTGTGGAGGACCCGCACCAAAAACCTCCCACGTGGGTCCTGGGTGGGCTGCAGGACTTCTTTGCTGCAGACCTCACTCAAGGCCACACCATACGGGTTTTTCTTCAGAGGTAGTATGGCTTTATGTAAAACCAAGATGGGGCACCGAAGTGCTAACTATTTACATCTAAAGTTCTGTGCTGCAAGAGTCCTCAGCACGCAGTCCTTTGCATAAAAACATTCACATTTCACATTATATTTCACATTACCCAACTGGGGTATACTACTTCACATATTATCACATTCACAATAAAGTGCAATTCTCTTTGACTTTGTACAGATGCAGTAAACCCTGTCTGGGTCCTACTGTTCTTCTTTGCAAATAGCAGTGACACCTTCCATACCTGGGGCTGGAAGTATGCGGTGCGCTCTGGAACGCATCACTAAAAGATCATGTCTAGCCCCCAGCCGCCGCTGCCCCTGCACAGTACCTCTCATCTGCTGCATCCGCTGCTGGGACAGGCGGCGCTCAGCACATCCAGGTGCGGGAGTCGGCTCAGTTGGATACGCACAAGGCTTTTGCGATGCAGAGTAGGATGCAGTATACGATGCAGAGTAGGATGCAGTATACGATGCAGGGCACGATGCAGGTGCGCGGCCTGGCGCTGATGGGGTTGTGACTTGGGACACTGAGACTCGGGGTACATTACCGGCGTCAGGGACGGGGTCGCTGACTCGGGAGACGTGCAGGGCATACCACCCCTTTAGACCCCAGTGTCGCGTGTAGGTGACAATATCCCCTATTAAGAGATCCCTTCCCGGGTGTCCCTCTGGCAGGTGAGACTCCACATCCCTGCGGTTGACAAATACCTCCTGGTACAGGCCTGGCTCATGGATGAACCCCCAGCCTCCCCGGAGTTTAAAGTCTCTAATGGCCCCCTGGTGCCGCGGTTCCCGGAGCATACCTTTATCTTTCCTGACGTTTTCTTTATCAGCGAGATCCTTTTCCTGGTACCTCTGGCGAAGCTGCTGCGCCTCTCTCTGCTCCTGCTGCTGCCGCTGCTCATGCTCACGGCGTCGCCACTCGTTCTCCAGCTGGGCGGCGTATTCCACGTCGTCCAGGTACTCCATTTCCTCCCAGTCGACCTCCATCACGGATCGGCTGGGTCTCCTCCGGCGTCCCTACCGGGGGACTGCATTCCCTGCGGCCTCCAGGCCTGGCTGGCACTCCGGTGCGGGCAGGGCCTCCTCAGCCTCCTTCCCTCGCGCCGCGTCCCCGGTGGAGTCAGGATCAGCACTTTTGGGGCCGGCCTCCGGTTCTTCATCAGCCACTGGCAGTGGTGGCGCAGGTTGCAGCTGCGTTTCTGGAGGGGAGAGCGTTGCGTCCCACAGCAGCCGCTGTTTCAGGGCACGCCAGCTTTTCTCCATCGCCTCCATTTCTTCACGGTGCTGGGCCATGTCCCTTAGCACTGCATCCACCTCCTCCACTTTCTGCATTGTTTGGTCGGTCTCCCGACCTGGGGACGGCTCAGGCACAGGCAGTAGCTCTTCAGGGGAACGGGGTCTGCGCACCGCCGTTCCTCCACACAGCGTCTCCTGTCCATCCGCCATCTCACTCCAGGCCAGACTGTGTTTCCCATCTGGAACAATCTGGTCTCTTCCGTGGAGGCGGGACTTTTGCTTTCTCTTCTTGGCATAGAGGATGAAGAGGAGGCGGATCTCCCTTGCAGTGGGGCAGGCTCTCACATTGTAATAGCATTTAGACAGGGTGCCCATAGCTTTCGCGCCACAGGGGGGTATGCCCACGAAGGCACGCCCACCTTCTTCACCAGCGCCTCAGGGCGCGAATATGGCGGCAAAATGGCGGAAAATGGCGCCAAAAATCACAAAAACTGCACACAGTCTTTTTGCACAAAACAGTCCAATTCTAGGCAACACAGGACTCACATTTAGTAAGCTTCGTATCCTGTTCGTGACGCCAAAGATGAGTCGCACGTACAGTACCAGGGCTTATGGGGTACTTGGCACCGAGCCCGTTGAAGTCTATGTGGAATGTCACAAGTAGCACAGCTCGGTCCGTTGCCCGGGGCGCTCATACAAAGGGGATATTTACAGGGGATTTTAGTAATTGTTCGTGACGCCACCTGTGGTTTCTGATCAGGTAGACCAGCGCTGCAGGGTTAATCTTCTGAGGGATGTTACTGGGCAGCAAGATGTTAAGTCTTCCACAGGTAAGACTAGATCCCTCAAAGTATATGGCGGTACCGGGTGCAGACAATAAGGCAGACACACACAAGTCAGTCTCTTTCCATACCTTTACTGGTGGTATTTGCAGGTATGTCCCGGGAAGCTGCTCAGGGTGGAGGATGCACATCCAGGTAATCACTGAGTAGGTTTAAGGCCTCCTTTCTCTTTAATGTGTGTGAGTTTCCAACCTGCATGAAGCGAAGTTCAACTCTGTATAGAACAGCTATGCCCGGCCGACATTGTGGTGGAGCCTTCTTTTGGCAAGAACTAAGTCTTTATATGCAGCGTCCCGCTAGACTCCTGTTCTCCCTGACCCCGGTTACGTATCAGCACTATAGGGTCCCTCTGCGACTTGAAGTCCAGCAGGGATTCCGGTTTTCTCCTACTAGCCGTGAAGGTTCTAGTAAGGCTTCGGACCCGGCGTCCGGTTAAGCAGAGTGGAGGCAGCAATTGTTGCTGTAACGCCTCTGGTCACTCTTTCCTTTGGTCACCACTCGCCCGTCGCCCTACTCTCACCCTTAACATAAGCACGGGTAGCAGTAGGTGTAGTCGTCAGCTTCCTTCCTTCCACAGCTCACTGACTGTTTCTCAGTTGACTCGTTGTTGTAATAACTGTAGTCCCCTTCCTTCTGTTCCTTCATAAACTCTGTCCAAAGCAGCTTTCAGGACCTTTCGTCAGACTGAATACAAGCCCGCTTCGAGAGTCACTTTCCACATTCATAGGGTACTAACAGTCAGTCTGTTCTGAGGTAACAGCTTGTAATCTTTCGTCCTCTGTCTCATCTGACAGGAATTTTCCGTCTGTCTGGCTAGTATGACTCACTCCTGAATCACACCAAGACTAGAATGTCTCTGAGCTCTGACAGGAATCCTCTCCCTCTGGTGTCCTGAGGAGATCTGATCTGTCTGAGGTACAACCAACAACTAGAATAGCTGACTAGCTAGAATGCCTACTGCTGCATTTCTCCACACCCCTTTATACCTGAATCTAAAGGGCTCCCTCTGGTGGCTCCTGGGGAAGTGTGAGATGTGAATGAATATCAGGTTTTTGTAATTACCTTTTTGTGCATACTCCAGGGAACATGTGTACCAAGTGCAGCTGGGCCACACAAGCACATCTTCAATTCTTTACTACCATTTAGTTCTTTAGTTTAGGCACTGATCATCCAATGTAGGATCTCATCTCTGCTCCCGTTGGCAGATATGGTTTCTCTTTTTCTCTCTCAACACACAGTGTATTGCAACTTACTTCATATTAAGCTGTTAGTGTGCTTTCTCATTGTGTTTAGGTACCGGCTCAGTTTCCCTGTCGGGGCTTATGTTCTTACCCCCCACAAACGGGATTAGGCCGACAGGGCCATAGAATTAATAATAGTGCCGACAGAGTGAACGTGTGCTCTGCTGTACATCATTTTTAGGAGTCCAACTGGAGGCGGATACCCAGATTATTAATATTATTATTATTATTATTATTATTAATTATTTATATAGCACCATTGATTCCATGGTGCTGTACATGAGAAAGGTTTACATCAAAATATAAATATCACTTACAGTAGACAAAATAACAAAGGTAGACTGGTACAAGGGGAAGAAGACCCTGCCCTTGTGGGCAGATGCAGTCTACTACATCTGAGTGTCTGCCTCCAGTAGGAGTACATGCCCGAAAATGATGCGCGGAAGAGCCAATGGAGTTCCCACACCACAAACACCTTATATGATAGGAGCAGAGCAATAGAACAGTAACATGGAACAGTAGAAGAAAGTAGCCTGGTCTGAAGAATCATGACTTGCCTGTTTTTGCACTAAAGGGCGACTCGACCTGCATAATCTTAGGTGGTTTTAATTTTTGTCTGATTGAAGGTTATACAGGCGGTCAGTCTGGACATTGTCATCTATGCTTGAACCATGAATGTTGGATGAGTGAAACTGACCATACACAGATACTGCATAGATTTAATTAAGCGCTATGTATCACTTCATTTCACCTGTGATAGCACTGCAGGAAAACAAAACACGGGTCTGATCACCTGCAGATTCCAGAAGATTGCTGAGGTTTTAGCAGAAGAACATCCCGTGAGCCAATATTTTTTTAGAGACTCTTCAAAGAAAATAGATGATCCAAAGCTGACAACTAGCGTTGGGCAATTTTATTTAAGTGGAAATTAACTCTTGTCAAATTTTACAAAAATTCATATTCTTCAGAATGTGTATTTTTTTGTAATTTACTCAGCGCAAATTCAGTAGGATTGTGGCCAACTGGCTGCCATTTTGCTGAAATATAGCTGCAGTCAAAAAGTTGTGAAATTAAAAAAAAAACTAATACTCACATCACAACTCACCTATTGGCCACCTCTGCTGTATAGTCTTCCTCATAGGTCCACACTGCCTCTTCTTACTGCTGAAATCCCAAGCCTATTCATAATAGACTAGACTTCCAGCCATCACCAAGTCAGGAAAATCTCTGAACATGCGCATTGTAAATTCTCTGAGATGTCATGGCACATCGTTACAACACACCCACTCTAGGCTTCAGAGTATAATAAGCGACATTCAATTTCCAAAGGATAAATTTGCTACAGACAGAATTTCCTTGTACAATCCGGCAGATTTTTCAAATTGTAATCTTGTCAGATCTGCTCATCTCTATTGACAGCCTTTTTAAAGGGGGTGTCCACAAACCTTCTGAATCCCTATGTTTCACTCCACCCTCTAAGTAAACTAATAACAAGTACATTCACCTCCAATGCCGGCACCGTTCCAGCACTGGCTCTCTTGGGGCTCACGTAACATTATTTCATGCCATCCCTGCGGGCAGACAGTGTTGGCTCCACTCTTTTTTCCTATGTATGTAATTGACATTCAAAGAAAGTGAGAGCAGGTGCTCTCTCATTTTTTCTGCATGTCTTGATTTGTCCAAAGGAGGGAAGAGTGAAGCCACAGCTGATTGACTACAGGGATTGCATGAAATAATGTCACGCAAGTCCCAGGAGAGCCAGTGCTGGAACGGTGCCGGCATTGAAGGTTAAGTATAGGTATTATTATTTTACTGGTGATAGAGATTCAAAATGGGTTGTCTGAATAGTGGACAATTCCTTTAAGGCTCCAGTTAACTAAAAGGCAAAGAAAGCATCGGCATCTCTATATATTTTGTTTTCCACATAGAACAACCAAAATCTTTCTCAAGAATTTTCCAATCCTGTCAGCTCCCTGAGAGAATTGCAGCGTATTTCAGGCAAATAGAAGCAATATCTAGTGAGACGTATCTTAGGCCTTATTCACACTTGAGTGTGCTGGCTTCCAATTCTGTGTGTACCCTGAATGAAGGGACAGAATACAGAGCAGTGGTGCACGCTCACATTAACGCGTCTGACTATATACATCCTTGGACTGTTACTAGTCTTAAATCCAGACAATACTTTTACCAGCAGCCCTGTGTTTTCCCATTAAATGTACAGTCATTAGACCATGGACACAATAAAGAAGGTTGAGAGACTGTTGCTAAACATGACATGTATTACATCTGAAGTTTTATATCCTTCACTGGAGTGAAAGACATAGAAATAGGAAGAAATAAAAGTAAGAAATTTACAGTGATGGAAATCCTCTCCTTTGTGAGTTCATTTTAATCAGTCAAGCTGCTGCTGTCATTTCTCCAGGAAGGAAAAGCAAGATGAAAATATTTTGATCTCTTGTGGCTGGCGGCAGAAGCAGTACTCGCTGATTTACAACACATAACCTCTTCCCCTCTTGTGCCAATGGGTTAAATCTATATTTTACTGCTCATTTACCCTGGCAAGCTAACGATAATTTATGTCTTTCCTAAGTATTTTATCTTAATTACAATGATGATTTCTGTTGCATTTTGCATTTTGATAGCTGATTTTCTATTTTCTTTCCATCTTTTTTGCAGGCATTTTACATTTTAAGTCAATTCAGTGTTTTACTCCTCTGAAATTACAAAATCACTTGAGGACGTAAACTCAATTAATTTGAGTACACATGCTAATTCAATGTGACATTTGTTAAAGCATGGCAAGCTAATTAGTTAATTGAATAAAATTGATCATGTTTAAAAGGAAAACACTTTTATTTATGAAAATCTTTCCCCTTAAATCAGTTCTTATTTAAGTATATTATAAAAAGCATGAGTTATGTCTCATTCAGATGCCAATTTTTCAAGTACATTTTCTATCAGTATTTTCCAAAGATAGAACACATCCATTGTAATCTATGGTACAGTTCACAAAGGCTTGGACTGGCCGGTAGGTGAACAGGTAAATCCCCCAGTGGGTCCCTGTGCAAAAAGGGGCTTCCAACCACCTTATATGAGCAGTGTTTGGCATAATACACTTCATTCACTATCTACAGACATAAACAGCATCTCATTATTCATTTAACAATCCAAAATATTATTATATAGAAGCATTCGTAAATTTGTGAATGAGGGTAATGTAATATTTGCAGAGGGTCAATGTTACTGGTGGGCCTTTGTCATCTTAGTGTGACACTGTGTTCACAGGTTTGTGCTTTTTTGCTGTGTGACCGTGTGTCCTCGATAAAAACATGGAGATGTCTGTTTTTGAGCCTGATCGTGAATCAAAATTACCTATACAAGCTTGTGTATCCTTTAAAAATCATAGTCAGTACACTGACATAATCCATGGGCAATCTGTGTGCTATCCAACTTTAATATTCTAATAGGTTAAGCTATTCAATATTTTTCCTGGCAATGGTAGCATCGCTGATGGACAAAATGTGCACATTCAGCAAACTCTGATGAAAATCTGATCTGGCACACTGCTGAAAATACGTCTATTTTTTTCTTCTATGAGAAAAAAAGATGCCTGAATGAAACTTTACCTTTGTTTTTGACCGATCTCAGAGAACGATGCACACCACAAGTTTCTAATTCGACAGTAACATCTCCGCCTGCACCTCTTATGGTCCAGCAGTTTGTACGAGTCACTGTACTCCGCCCTCTCTCGGAACTGCAGCCAGCCCACGGTTGTGCAGTTGTTGTCACACAAAAGATTGTTTCCTCCTACGCATGACAAAGCTAAAAGGTTGAACTCCACCATCTCCAATTTGTTGGCCATGGAAATGCTACCTTTCCGCCTGGAGGATACAGACGGTTTCCGAAAGCTGATGGCTGTTGCAGTCCTTCTGTACCAATTACCCTGTCCACATTACTTTTCTAAGAAAGCTGTGCTTGCGCTACACCAGCATGTCACAGACAACATTACCCGTTATTTGACAAAATTTCTGTCTGCCAGGGTGCATTTCACCATAGACATTGGACAAGTAAGCATGGCCAAGGGCGTTACATCTTGCTGGAATCCCAAGACTTGCAGTACAAACATCTACATTTAACACTTCTTCCACTGCTTCTGCCTCCTTTATCCCCTTTAGGACCTCCACCTGCGCCCTCAACCTCTGCCTTAATAAGACATGCGTTCCAACAGTGCAGAGCGAACCTCCACGACCTACGTACTGCACAGCCAGGGTTCACCGTAATCAGGCAGTCTTAAAATTTATATGCCTTGTAGATCGCAGGCATACAGCTGAAGAGTTGGGGACAGCTCTCCAGGCTGAGTTTGATCAATGGTTGTCTACCCTGAACCTGCATCCAGGGAAGGCCGTGTCTGATAACAATGCAAACCTGGTGGCGGCCCTACGGCGAGGCAAGCTCACACACATTTTTTGCAAGATTCACGTCCTCAAGCTGGTGGTAAAGAGTTTTCTCAGCCACTATCCTGGCCTGGGTGAGCTGCTCCAGAAAGCACGTAAGCTGTGTGCTCATTTCCGCCATTCGTACCCCTCTGGTCATCGACTTGCATTGATACAGAGGTCTTTGTCAGTGCCAGTTAACAGGTTGATATGCGATGTGCTGACACAGTGGAAATCCACTCTGCACATGTTGCAGCAACTGCGGCAACAGCAACGAGCCCTGATGCAGTATGTCATGTTGTATAGCCTGGGCCAACGCAGTACGGACGTGGCGCATATCACATTTACAGAGTGGTCACAGATTAAGGACCTCTGCACCCTTCTGCACAGTCTCAAAATGGCTACTAAGATAGCTAGTGCTGACGCCGCCGTCATCAGCATCACCATTTCAGTCATCTATATGCTGGAGCAGAATAGCCTGCTGGAGGAGATGGTGGTCCCAGAAGAAGAGGAGGAAGCAGAGGATGCAGAAGGAATAATATTGTCATTGTCAAGATTGTCGTCACACAGGCGGGTGACAAGGAAGGGTGTATTACTGGGATCGAGGGGGGCTGGTGATAACAGACAAACTGTTATCGAAGGTGCAAGATCCGAGGAATAAATGGAGGAGGAAGAGGTGATGGGCGAGCAACTGTCAGATGAAGAGGAGAATCTTCCCCTCTGTTGTTCATGGTTGGCTGGAGGGGACGGAAGAAACAAATCTCACTGTTGCCCAGCCACCAACACAGCATGGGCTTGGACCTCATGGTAGAGCCCGACATATGAGTGCCTTCTTGCTGCACTATCTGCATCATGATCCCCATTTAGGTATGTTTAGGAATAATGCTGACTACTGAGTTGCCACTTTGTTAGATCCACGTTATAAAACCAAATTTTGCCAGATGATTCCCGCCCTAGAAAGGGACCTTTGAATGCTGGAGTATCGAAACACGCTTTTGCCCAACATAAGAGAGCTTTTCCCCAAGACAGCAGTGAAGCACATAGTTCGCATCGCCGCTGTAGACTTCCAACCTCCGGCATGTCAATTCGTCAATGCCAAAACATTAACAGCAGCAGCAGTGGTGGAAGTGGAAGAAGCAATTTCCTTTGACACTTCTTTTTAGACCAACTCATGCATCAGCACAACAGAGTCCTTGTCTTACACGTGGTGAACTAATGAAGAGGATGGTGCAGGAGTATCTAGAACTAAATATCAATACCATCAGGGAGGGTTTGGACCCTTTCACATTTTGGTCTTCCAAAATTGATGAGTGGCCTGAGCTCGTCTCACTCACCTTGGAGGTTTTACCGTGCCCAACAGCCAGCAGTCTCTCAGAATGTGTCTTCAGTGCTGTTGGTGGCATCCTGACGGATAAGTGGAGCCGACTATCCACTGAAAGTGTAGACCACCTAACTATCATTAAGATGAACAAGTCATGGATCTCCAAGGACATTTACCCCCGAATTGCAGACTGTACAGACTAGGTGATATTGCATTTTTAGTGTGATGCATTAACGTCACGTAACTGCACTCTGATATATTTGTTGTGGCTTCTGTGCCTGCTGTGGCTGCTGCTGTTGCTGATCTTAACACAAATTTGTGGAAATGTGAACAGTCATGATTGGTCTACATCTGCTGGGTTAGCTGTAGTGGAAGACGTCTTGGTCCCAATTCTACTATTTCTATTCTCGTGACAGTTATTCCACTTTGGTGATTATTATTATTATTTATTTATATAGCACCATTGATTCCATGGTGCTGTACATGAGAAGGGGTTACATACAAATTACAGATATCACTTACAGTAAACAACCTAACAATCACAGACTGGTACAGAGGGGAGAGGACCCTTTCGGGCTTACATTTTACAGGATGGGGACGGAGACAGCAGGTTGGGGGGTTGCAGCAGTTCCGGTGTTGGTTGAGGTGATATCTCTGGTAGTGGTGAGGAGGCAGCGGGGTCATTACAGGCTGTAGGCTTTCCTGAAGAGATGGGTTTTCAGGTTACGTCTGAAGGATCCGAGAGTGGTTGATAGTCGGACGTGTTGGGGCAAAGAATTCCAGAGGATGGGGGATATTCGGGAGAAGTCTTGGAGGCGGTTGGGTGAGGAGCGAATAAGTGTAAAGGAGAGAAGGAGGTCTTGGGAGGACCGGAGATTACGTGAGGGAAGGTATCGGGAGATTAGTTCAGAGACATATGGGGGAGACAGGTTATAGATGGCCTTGTAGGTCAGTATTAGTAATTTAAATTGGATTCGCTGAGGGAATGGGAGCTAGTGAAGAGATTTGCAGAGGGGTGATGCGGAGGAGTAGCGAGGAGAGAGATGAATTAGTCAGGCAGCAGAGTTAAGGATGGATTGGAGAGGTGCGAGGGTGTTAGCAGGGAGGCCAGAGAAAAGGATGTTGCAGTAGTCGAGGCGGGAGATGTTAAGGGCATGCACAAGCATTTTAGTAGATTGAGGGTTGAGGAAGGGACGGATTCTGGAAATATTTTTGAGATGGAGGCGACAGGAGGTAGAAAGAGCTTGGATGTGTGGTTTGAAGGACAGGGCAGAGTCAAGGGTTACTCCGAGGCAGCGGACCTCCAGTACGGGGGAAAGCGTGGTGTTGTCAATTGTTATAGATAGGTCAGGTAAGGAAGATCTGTGAGATGGGGGAAAGATGATGAGTTCAGATTTGTCCACATTGAATTTGAGCGGGAGGAGAAGAAGGAGGATATGGCTGATAGGGATTCTGGACAGCAGAGAGGTGATGTCTGGGCCAGAGAGGTAGATCTGAGTGTCATCAGCATAAAGGTGGTACTGGAATCCGTGGGACTTTATGAGTTGCCCCAGGCCAAGTGTATAGATTGAGAAGAGTAGGGGTCCTAGAACAGAGCCTTGGGGGACTCCAACAGAGAGAGGGTGGGACGAGGAGGTAGTGTGGGAGTGGGAGACGCTGAATGTGCGGTTGGAAAGGTATGAGGAGATCCAGGATAGGGCAAGGTCCTTGATGCCAAAGGAGGAGAGAATCTGTAGTAGAAGGCAGTGGTCAACTGTGTCGAAAGCAGAGGACAGGTCAAGAAGGAGGAGTATAGAGTATTGTCCGTTAGCTTTGGCTGTGAGTAGGTCGTTAATAATTTTGGTCAGGGCTGTTTCAGTGGAATGATGGGGGCGGAAACCAGATTGTAGATTGTCAAAGAGCAAGTTAGATGAGAGATGGGAGGAAAGTTCAGCTTGGATGTGCTGTTCCAGGAGTTTGGAAGCAAGTGGGAGCAGCGATATTGGGCGATAGCTGGACATAGCGGTTGGGTCGAGGGTTGGCTTTTTGAGGATAGGCGTGATTATGGCATGTTTGAAAGCAGAAGGGAAGGTACCAGAAGTTAGTGATAGATTGAAGAGGTGGGTTAGTGATGGGATAAGAGTGGTGGCGAGGTTGGGGAGGAGGTGGGATGAGATGGAGTCGAGTGCAAAAGTGGTGAGGTGTGATTTGGAGAGAAGATGAGCAAGCTCCCCTTCTGTGATGTTGGGTAAGGAGGTTATGGGATTTGGGCATTGGTCAGATATACAAAGGGGTAGTGGTGGTTGAATAATAAAGACTTGCCGTGTTTGGTCTATCTTGTTTTTGAAGTGCATGGCGAAATCCTCAGCAGAGATAAGGGAGGTAGGAGGGGGCAGTGGTGGGCAGAGGAGGGAGTTAAAAGTATTGAACAATTGTTTGGGGTTGTGGGATAAGGAAGATACAAGGGATGTAAAGTAGGCCTGTTTAGCAGAGGTGAGAGCTGATTTGAATGCAAGTGTTGCTTGTTTGAGTGCAGTGAAGTCGTCTTGTGAATGCGTTTTCTTCCAGTGCCATTCAGCAATTCTGGATGCTTGCCGAAGCTTTTTTGTGGTGTTATTGTGCCAGGGTTGTCTATTGATTTGTCGCAGTCTGTTATGCATGACAGGGGCGACCGAGTCGATGGCTGATGCAAGAGTGGCATTGTAGAAACTAGTGGCACTGTCTGTGTCGTGGAGTGAGGATATGGATGCCAGTGGTAGAATAGAGTCAGAGAGTTTGTGGGTGTCTAAGTGAGCAAGGTTTCTGTGGGGGTGCGCATGTTGCTGGACATGGGTGATAGGTGAGGAGGACAGGGATGAGAAAGTGAGTAGATGGTGGTCAGATAGGGGGAGAGGGGAGGTTGTGAAGTTAAATAGGGAGCAGAGACGGGTGAAGACCAGGTCGAGTGTGTGCCCGTCTGTGTGCGAGGCTGAGGAGGACCACTGGGTAAGTCCAAAAGATGATGTAAGGGATAGGAGTTTAGAGGCTGCCGACTGGTGGGTGTTAATGGGAATGTTGAAGTCACCCATGATGATGGTGGGAATGTCAGCAGAGAGAAAGTGGAGGAGCCAGGTGGAGAATTGGTCAATAAAGGCAGTGGTCGGGCCCGGAGGTCGGTATATGATGGCCACTTGGAGGTTGGAGGGAGAGTAGATGTGGACAGAGTGGAGTTCAAAAGAGGGGAGGATAAGGGAAGGAAGGAGGTGGGATTGGGTTAAAGATACAGTTAGAAGAAAGGAGAAGGCCCACACCTCCACCATGTCTGTTGCCGGGGCGGGGAGTGTGGGTGAAGTGGAGACCGCCGTAATATAGCGCAGCAGGGGAGGCGGTGTCGGAGGGTGTCAGCCATGTTTCAGTGAGGCCAAGGAAGGTAAAATTATGAGAGGTAAAGAGGTCATGAATCACATTGTAAGGTTCTTTGTCTCTGTTGACATGTTCCTTGAAACTCAGTTTTCCGTCGGCCATTTTGCTTTCTGTCTTTTTGCAGCTCTTGCCCTCAGTTAATATGGAGTTTCCAGTTTTCATGTTCCCGCCCTGATTCTTCCCTCTTGCTTCTTAAGCAGCCTCAGCTGAACAATCAGTGCTCCTGAATCAAGCCTCAGTCAGTCTGTGACCTGACTCCTGGAAGCCTTGGACTTGTACTCCAGCTATTCCCTACTGAGGAACCTTGGAACACTTTTGGACTCTGGAAACCTGCTGTTTGGTGAATCCATGTTTGCAGAGGAATTACGGTACAGAGAAGAGATCCTGAACCTGCTTTGGAGAGTTATTGTAGAGCTTGAAGTTACTCTGGCCTGCTGTGTCTCCTGTCGCTGTTCCTGCAAACTGTGTGAACTTTTCAGCATGCTTGTATGAAGTAATACAAGTCATTTCATTTCAACCTATGTCTCCTGTGTTTTCCTCGCACCCAAGCACAAGACGCTATAGGAACTGTACACTATACTTGACAAGATTCAGGAGTAGTGTTGAGCGATACGATACTGCAAATATCGGGTATCGGCCGATATTAGCTGTATCGGGCTTTCGATTCCGAGTACCGATATTTTCGTCATATCGGATACCGGAATCGGGATTGTCACTGTCATTGTCAGTGTCCGTCGGTCGGGTCTGTCACTGTCAGTGTCCGTCGGTCGGGTCTGTCAGGAGTCAGCGGCACTTACCTGGCAGAAGATCTCCGGCGGTCACGGCCTGGACTGCTTCATGGCCGCCATCCTCTTCTCCCCGGCGGTCACATGCAGTTTCTCGCGATAACTGCAGTGACTGCTGGGTAATCCCGGCCGTAAAGCAGTCAGTCCGATGACGTCACCGCCGGGGAAGCAGGTAATCAGCTTTGCTGACGTCGCGATGACAGGCTCTGCCTGTCATTGCGATGTAGCAGAGCTGGATCGTCGTGGGACACTCGTTACTATGGACTGCGTCGGACAGGTGGTATACTGTTGTTTTTTTTTTTTTTCTTTTTTTACAGGAGATCGATGGCGTCGCAGGAATGAGAGTACAATAAAAGAAATGAAAACTGTGTTGTCTCTTTTATTTCATTAAAAGACTTTTTTCTTGCTGTGTCTTTTTTTTAAACATTTAATAACTTTGGGATTAATAATGGATCGGTGTCTTATTGACACCTCTCCATTATTAACCGGCTTATTGTCACCGTGCAATCAACGGTGACATTAACCCCTTATTACCCCACTTGCCACCGCTACAGGGCAGTGGGAAGAGCCGGGTAAAGTGCCACAATTGGCACATCTTTTGATGCGCCAAATGTGGGGCTGCTGTAGCCTGGTATTATCAGGCTGTTGAGGGCCAAAATCCATGGGCCTTGACAGTCTTTTAATACCAGGCCGCAGCAGTCTGCATTTTACTTGGCTGGTTAACAAAAATAGGGGGACCCCTACGCCGTTTTTTTTTCGAGGGGATCCCCTATTTTTGTTAACCAGCCAAGCTAAGCAGACTGCTGTGGCCTGGTATATATCAGGCTTGCAAGGTCCATGGATATTGGATCCTTACCAGCCTGAAAAACCAGGCCTCAGCGGTCTGCTTCATCTGGCTGGTTAACAAAAATAGGGGGGACCCCACGCCAATTTTTTTCGAGGGGATCCCCTATTTTTGTTAACCAGCCAAGCTAAGCAGACTGCTGTGGCCTGGTATTATCAGGCTTGCAAGGTCCATGGATATTGGATCCTTACCAGCCTGAAAAACCAGGCCTCAGCGGTCTGCTTCATCTGGCTGGTTAACAAAAATAGGGGGGACCCCATGCCAATTTTTTCGAGGGGATCCCCTATTTTTGTTAACCAGCCAAGCTAAGCAGACTGCTGTGGCCTGGTATTATCAGGCTTGCAAGGTCCATGGATATTGGATCCTTACCAGCCTGAAAAACCAGGCCTCAGCGGTCTGCTTCATCTGGCTGGTTAACAAAAATAGGGGGGACCCCACGCCAATTTTTTTCGAGGGGATCCCCTATTTTTGTTAATCAGCCAAGATATGCAGACTGCTTGGCCTGGTATTATCAGGCTGGCAAGGTCCATGGATCTTGGCTCCTTAACAGCCTGAAAATCCAGGCCTCAGCGGTCTGCTTCATCTGGCTGGTTAACAAAAATAGGGGGGACCCCACGCCATTTTTTTTTCGAAGGGAACCCCTATTTTTGTTAATCAGTTCCCTCTGACGTCACTGATGGTGTCCCTGGCTGACCTGAAGTGAAAGTGGAAAGCAATCAATTAAGTTTTCCACTTCCTCTCCTGTCAGCCAGGAGAGGAACTCATTCATTTGGGGGTTTACTGTGAGGCTGCAGCATTAGCTGCGGTCCCTGCAGTAAACATTAACCCTTTCTGAAGGATTACACCGTGGGACCTGACTGTGCATGGGATAGGTAAGAATAATTTTGCTTTATTATTTTATTTTTATTACAGGAAATGGTTTTAGCAGGTAAATAAAATATGGTCAAAAACTGTGTGATTATTTCATTAAACTTCTTTTTTATTAAAGTGTGTGTGTTTGATTTTTCTTTCATACAATAGGATTAATAATTGATAGTTGTCTAATTGACAGCTCTCAATTATTAACCTGGCTTAAAGTGACCTTTCAATTGCAAGGTCATTTTAACCCCTTATTAACCCATTCGCCACCGCTACAGGGCAATGGGAATAGACGGGCAAAGTGCCAGAAAGGGCGAATCTAATTATAGATTTGTCTTTTCTGTGGTGTCTGGGGGCAGATGTTAGTAGCCAGGGGGGGGCAAAAATAATGGTCCCTCTCTGGGCTATTATTATCTGCCCCCATTCGCTGGCTTTGTCTGTCTGGTTGCGAAAATAGGGCGGGAGCCCACGCATTTTTTTAAACAATTTTACACCTCATATATATATATATATATACATGTCATTGAATTTGTGACACATATATATATATTTATATTTATAGTTCATACACTTCTACATAGTATAATAGCCGCTAATTCAATTGCCGACTTTTGTGAAAATGCAGAACCCGACATGAAATGACACTTGGTGTACATAGGGTTAACCATGTCTTTTCATGTCCTTTGCTATCTGATTTGCACAAACAATTACATCAGTCTATGTGTGCAAAATTTCACACCTGTAGGGGTTAATTAAAGGTGTAAATTCGTAGCAAAAAAGTCAGTTTTTTTTACAACGAATTTACACCTTTAATTAACCCCTACAGGTGTGAAATTTTGCACACACAGACTGATGTAATTGTTTGTGCAAATCAGATTGCAAACGACATGAAAAGACATGGTTAACCCTATGTACACCAAGTGTCATTTCATGTCGGGTGCTTCTGTCTTTTCACAGAAGCCGGCTTTACCCGGCAATTGAATCAGAGGATATTTTACTATGTAGAAGTGTATAAACTATACATATATGTATATATATATGTCACAATGACATGTATATATATATATATATATATATATATATGTATTCTATGTGTGTATATTTAGTGTTTACAAGGAAATAAAGGTTTTTTTTAGTTGCGATATTTTGTTCCCATAGACTTACATGGGACTTCCGGTATCGGAATCGGATATCGCCGATATTTAGTGATATCGGCGATACCATTCCGATCCGATATTTTTAGATATCGAGCAGTATCGCTCAACACTATTCAGGAGCCAATGTTTAGTGTCTGCTGGGTCTGGGAAAGCCGTGTCTGCTGTGACTGTGGATATCAGATGTCCGTTTAATACCTTATGTGATGACAGTGGTTGTGACTTCTCACAACCATTCCAGGTGAGCGCATTCCCTTAAAATTTTACTCTGGAGTGTTACCACAGGTAAACACTATTGTTTTTTTTTTTTTCCTTTCCTCTTCTCCTTCCAGCACCTCTGCCTTAAAAGATCTGGAAGATGGAGGCCCGCATAAAGGAACTTTGCGGAGTGACTGATACAATCCTTTCAGATGTACAGACTTTAAAAACCCGTTTTGCAAGCCTACAGGACCTCACAAATCATAATTTGCAAGTGTTTGGACAGACTACCCAGGAATTGCGAGCCAGGATTGAGGCTCTAGAGGAACGAGCCCAGGCTCCTGCCATAACCCCAAGTTCTGGGATCCCCAAATTACCTCCTTTTCGTTTTGGCGGTGAACGTGAGAAATTCAGGGGATTTATTAATCAATGCAATTTATTTTTCTCTGCACATGCTTCACAATTTCCCACTGAACGATCCAAAGTGCTTACTATAATCATGTTGCTTACCAATAAGGCTTTGATGTGGGCAAACCCTCTGATTGAGACTGAGGATGACTGTTTGAATCACCTTGATGCTTTTATTTCAGCCATGGGGCAGGTGTTTGATGACCCCAATCGAGGTGCAACAGCTGAAGCAGCCATGTTAACTTTGCGCCAAGGTAAGCGTTCAGTAGCCGAATATGCCCTGGATTTCAGGAGATGGGCTCTTGATACCACTTGGGACACTTCCGCTAAAAAATCTATTTTTCGGAAAGGGTTGTCTCCACTGATTAAGGATGAACTTGCTCGTGCCGACCCTCCCACTGCGTTAGGTGACTTTATTAACTATTGTATCCGTATTGATGCTCGTCTGACTGAACGCAGACAAGAGAGATGGTTCGAAAATAATCGCACTAACCTTTTACTACCTCCCTCCTCAGCTAAGGAACCTTTGAGTAGGATCACAAGGGAACCAGAACCTGAACCCATGCAGGTGGACTCTTTACAAAGACGGGTTAGTGATGCACGCAAAGAACATCGTATAAAGGAAAATCTATGTTTCTACTGTGGTAAGTCAGGGCACTTCATTATAAACTGCCCCAGCCGTTCTCGTAAGACTACTGCAGCAGTCATTCACTGTGAGTGTTGCGAGAGGAGCTCTGTCATGTCCGAGCCTCAGGCTCCAGAGAGATCTGCTGCAAGAGATCTTGATTTCTCGGACTTAAACTCTGTTAGTTCTGGGGACGATGACGGTATAAACGCTGGAATTTTTCAAGTTTCCTCAGCGGTGTCCCAGCTGAGTTGTAAAAGAAACAATTCTCATTGCTTCCTTTCCATCAAACTCTGGGTTGACTCAGTCTGGGTGTCTAGCTCTGCTATGATCGACTCAGGAGCAAGTGGAAATTTTATGGATATCTCCTTTGCTCTGAAACAGGGGATACGTTCAGTGAAGAAGGCTACTCCAGTACAGATGGAGACTGTGGATGGCTGTAATGTATGTAGTACAGTTCATATAGCGTCTTGTGCTTGGGTGCGATGAAAATACATGAGACACAGGTTTGATATAGAAAGTCTTGTATTACTTCATACAAGTTGGCAAAAATAGTCACACAGTTTGCAGACACAGAAGCAGGAGACACAGCAGGCCAGAGTAATCTAAGCTCAGCAATCACTCTCCACAACAGGTTCAGGATCTTCTTCTCTGTTACCGTAAGTCCATGCAAACGTGGGTCTTTCAAAGAGCAGGGTTCAGAGTCCACAAGTGCTTCAGAGTTCCTCAGTAGGAATAGCTGGAGTACAAGGTCCAAGGCTTTAGGAGTCAGGTCACAGGTTCACTGCAGGCTAGCTTCTGAAGCACTGATTGCTCAGCTGTGGCTGCTTAAGAAGCAAAAGGAGAGAATCAGGGCGGGAACATGCAAGCTGGAAACTCCATTTTGACTGAGGGCAAGATAGCTGCAGCAAGACAGAAAGTAAAATGGCTGACGAACAAACTGAGTTTCAGGAACATGTACACAGAACCTTACATTACTCCCCCTTAGGGACAACCTCCGGATGACCTCAGGCCAGGCTTGTGTGGGTACCTCTGATGAAACTGACGGAGCAAGCGAGGAGCATTAACGTTATTGACTGGTTCCCATGAGTTGTCCTCCACTGGGTAGCCCTGCCATTTAATCAGATATTGTAACTGATTTCTATACAACCTGGAATCTAAAATCCTTTCCACCACAAATTCTTCCTGACCATCGACTAGCACTGGGTCAGGGCAAGGAGAAGAACGTCCAGGAAACGTATTGGGTGTCGCAGCCTTTAGTAGGGATACATGAAAGACAGGGTGAATTCTCATAGTTCTGGGCAGTTGAAGACGACAAGCAACGGCACTTATAATTTTACTGATTTTATAGGGTCCAATGTACTTATGTCCCAACTTAGACGATGGAATCCTTAACTTAAGATTTCTGGTTGACAGCCAGACCAAGTCTCCTACCTTGAAAGCTGGTGCAGGTTTACGAAATTTATCTGCTGCTTTCTTGTACCTTTCCTGAGCCGATTCCAGATTCTCCTTTAGAAGATCCATATTCTTCTGTAAAGACGTGATTCTTTCAGCCACTGCTGGTAAAGGCGTTTCTATGGGAAATCGTGGTAGAATGTTAAGATGATAACCTAGATTAGAGTAAAAAGGAGACTGCTTAGTGGAGGCACTCTGAGAGTTGTTATACGAGAACTCAGCTAATGGAAGTAGATCCACCCAATCATCCTGTAGGTGGCAGATAAAGCAGCGGAGATACTGCTCCAGGGTTTGATTGGTTCGTTCGGTCTGTCCATTAGTCTGGGGATGAAAAGCAGAAGAAAGGTTTACTTTAATGTCCAATGCTGCACAGAAATTTTGCCAAAACCTAGAAGTGAATTGCACCCCTCGATCTGAAATAACCTCATCTGGTACTCCATGTAAGCGAAACACATCTTAATCATCAAGTCTGATGTCTGTTTTGCAGTGGGTAAGCCGACACAAGGGATAAAATGAGCTGCCTTTGTTAGACGGTCAACCACCACTAGAATGGTGTTCTTCCCTTGAGAGGTTGGTAACTCCACAATGAAGTCCATAGAAATGGATCCCCACGGGCGGGACGGGGTGGGAAGAGGCTGTAACAGACCAGTTGGTGAGGAGCGAGGTGTTTTGCATCTTGCACAGACTTCACATGAAGTGACATAGTTTAAAACATCCTTCCTGCAAGTGGGCCACCAAAAGAAACGAGAGAGAAATTCCTGTGTCTTTAGAATTCCTCTATGCCCAGCTATCTTGGAATCGTGAATGAGTTGCAATACTCTCAATCTGACTGTTTCAGGAATATACAGGCGTTGTCCC
Organism: Oophaga sylvatica; assembly: GCA_033576555.1. Taxonomy (NCBI): domain Eukaryota; kingdom Metazoa; phylum Chordata; class Amphibia; order Anura; family Dendrobatidae; genus Oophaga; species Oophaga sylvatica. The sequence continues at coordinate 17,861 of JARQOD010006566.1, read as the reverse complement.
TAAATCCACACACCATTCTTAAAGACAAGACTTACGTCCCTTGGGGGTTGTGCCAAAAAGGAATCCGCATGGTATGCTTCCTTGATGTCCTTAAGTAGGTCTTGATTATGAATTACTCCTAGGAATCTAGAGTCAGGAAGAATAGTCTTAGGAGGAGTAATTGGACGTGTCTCTGCTGAGTAAATCCTAGAGAGTGCATCAGCCTTTCCATTGCGCGATCCTGGTCTATAAGAAATTATAAAATTAAATTGGTTTAAGAAAAGATTCCAGCGAGCCTGGCGAGGAGTCAGGCACTTAGCCGACCTGATAAACTCAAGGTTACGATGATCTGTCAGGACGACTATTTGCTGTGCAGCTCCCTGAAGAAGGTGTCTCCATTCTTTGAAGGCGGCAATAATGGCCAACAACTCTCTATTGCCCACATCGTAGTTCCTCTCAGCCGAAGACAACTGCTGGGAAAAGAAGGCACAGGGATGCAAGACATTCTTCTCACCTGTTCTCTGAGAGAGTATAGCTCCAATGGCACAGTCTGAAGCATCCACCTCTGTAGCGTCGGCGTCCCTGCCTTCTGCCAGGCAGGGACGCTGTTCCCCTGCAGCAGCGTCCTCTGCCAGGCAGGGACGTCGCCCCCCTTACCCTTCCTCAGCGTCCTCCTTCCGCCCTGCTGGGGCCGCGCGCTCCTTCCCTGCTGCTGGACTTAGGGCGCGCGCCCGCGCCCTCCCCCGCTCTTAAAGGAGCCGCGCGCATTTTTCAAATAAGTCCCCGGCCAATGCCGGAGGACTCCACCCTATATTAAGGGCTTCCTCCTTAATGGAGGTGCCCGAGCAATGTTGTTGTTGCACTGTTTCACTCTGCTTCAGCCCTCAGGTCCCGTTACCAGTTACCTGCCTGTTTCCTGCCCGTTTGCTGTATGCTACCTGTCCGCAAGTCTACCCGGAGGTTCGGACGTCACAAGTGGTGATCCACGGCTATTCCAGAGACTCTTGCCTGCTCGCTTGGGAGCGATCATCTGCCATCTGACTGCAGCCCTACCCGGAGGTTCGGACGTCACAAGCGGTGATCCCCGGCTATTCCAGAGACTCTTGCCTGCTCACTTGGGAGCGATCATCTGCCATCTGACTGCAGCCCTACCCGGAGGTTCGGACGTCACAAGCGGTGATCCCCGGCTGTTCCAGAGACTCTCGCCTGCTCACTTGGGAGTGTCCATCCGCCATCTGCCTGCTAGCCTACCGGGAGGCTTCACCATCTCAGGTCGTATATACCTGTCCATCTAGAGACTTCCCCGGTTACTTGCTGTGACAACCTGCCTGTCAATCCAGAGACTGCCCCGGTCACTTGCCGTGACAACCTGCCTGTCTATCCAGAGACTACCCCGGTCACTTGCCGTGACAACCTGCCTGTCAATCCAGAGACTGCCCCGGTCACTTGCCGTGACAACCTGCCTGTCTATCCAGAGACTGCCCCGGTCACTTGCCGTGACAACCTACCTGTCAATCCAGAGACTGCCCCGGTCACTTGCCGTGACAACCTGCCTGTCAATCCAGAGACTGCCCCGGTCACTTGCCGTGATCCTTTCCCGTATAACCAGAGACTGCCCCGTCACTTGCCGTGACTTCCTGTCCGTCTCCCTGGGCGCCACCCGCTCTCTTACAAGTATAACCTTCTTGTATAAATAAAGCTCAGAGGTTCCACCTACCTGACCCGTTACAGTTTGCTCGGGCCATGGAACCCGGTGGCACCCAAACCCCTTCGCTATCTGACCTGTGTCATGAACTGTCTCGTCAGAGGTCTCAACAGGAGTCCATCCTGGGTCATCTGCGGTGTGTTAATTCCCGCCTGGACACTCTGAATACTTCCCCGACAACCACCGCGAGCACCATGACTCGCAATCCGGCAGTTCCGCTGCTTACCAACTCCGTGGTTTCTATTCCAGGACCTCGACTTTCAGCTCCTCCTCGGTTTGGAGGCGACCCTGCTCTGGCTCGGGGTTTCATCAACCAATGTACCCTGCATTTTGAACTCCTGGCACACCAGTTTAACTCTGACCGGGCCAAAATTGCCTTCATCATGTCACATCTCACCGGAGAGGCCCTGGCCCTGGCTAAATCCTCTTTGGGAGAGAGAAGATCCTCTGGTGTCTAACCTGTCTGCTTTTCTCTTAGCCTTCCGGAAGGTATTCGATGAACCCGGACGGAAGACCTCCTCTGCATCATCTCTGCTGCGTCTTCGTCAGGAGAGTCTCACCGTGGGTCAATATGCCATAAGGTTTCGTACCCTTGCCTCAGAGCTGGCTTGGGATAATGACGCTCTGATAGCTGTCTTCTGGGAGGGCCTGTCCGGCCGCATTAAAGATGAACTTGCCGGTCGGGACATTCCAACCTCTCTCGATGACCTAATAACTCTGGCCAATCGAATTGATCTACGGTTCCAGGAGCGAGCCAAAGAGGTCACCCGTGAGAGAAGGTTTCCTCGCCTAGCTCCTTCATTTCAGAGACCTGTAACTCCTTCCGTATCTCCTCAAGTGCCCCCGGCAGAGCCCATGCAGGTCGACCAGACCAAGATGGTCAAAGCCCGTCGGGACTCACGCCGTGCTGAGGGGAGTTGCTTCTACTGTGGCAGTAAGGAGCACCGGATCCGTACCTGCCCAGAGAGGTCGGGAAACGCCTGTGTCTAGGTTCGCTCGGAGAGGTCCACCTAGACAAGAATAAATCCTCTTCATCTCTGCTGCTGTCTGTCTCAATTCTCCTCGGTGAGAACCGTTACTTCGAACTAGCCCAACTTGATTCTGGAGCAGCTGGGAATCTCGTTTCACAGGCTCTGGTAGAGAAATATCGCATTCCCACCAAACCTCTGCTTGAACCAGTATCTGTTGCTGCTGTAGATGGGGGTCTTCTACCACGTCCCATCCAGCTTATCACCGAGGCTATAACCCTGCAGGTGGGAATGTTACATTCTGAGAGTATCTCATTTCATGTTCTACCTGGACTCTCTCACGCTTTCTTACTAGGTCTGCCTTGGCTCCAAAAGCATGCACCCGTGCTCGACTGGCAGACTGGAGAGATTCTTCGCTGGGGACAGGACTGTCATCAAACGTGTCTGGTGCCTGTTCATCCTGTCCGTCCTTCTCCTACACCTGCTAATCTACCAGGACTCCCGATTCCATATTGGTCTTTCGCTGATGTCTTTAATAAAAAGGAAGCAGAGACATTACCCCCACACAGACCGTATGATTGCCCGATCCACCTGCTACCTGGTACTACGCCTCCCCGTGGGCGTATTTACCCATTGTCCGCTGCTGAGACCAGGTCGATGTCCGAATATATCGAGGAGAACTTGGCCAAAGGATTCATCCGGAAATCTACCTCCCCAGCGGGAGCAGGTTTCTTCTTCGTAAAAAAGAAAGACGGATCTCTCCGTCCCTGTATTGACTACAGAGGCTTAAATTTGATCACGGTGAAGAATAAGTACCCTCTTCCGCTCATTCCAGAATTGTTTGATCGACTTAGAGGGGCGAGAATCTTCACCAAACTGGATCTTCGTGGGGCATACAACCTGGTTCGTATCCGTCGGGGAGATGAATGGAAGACGGCATTCAACACCCGGGACGGCCACTACGAGTATTTGGTGATGCCCTTTGGTCTCTGTAATGCTCCAGCAGTCTTTCAGGAGTTGGTCAATGACATCTTTCGGGACCTCCTCTACTCTTGCGTTGTGGTGTACCTAGACGATATCTTGGTCTTCTCTCCGGACCTCCAGTCTCACCGGAGGGATGTTCGTCAGGTTCTGCTCAGGCTCAGGCAGAATCACCTCTTCGCCAAATATGAGAAGTGCCTCTTTGAGCAGACCTCGCTTCCGTTTTTGGGCTACATCATTTCTCAGACAGGCCTACGAATGGATCCGGAGAAACTGTCTGCCATCGAGAAGTGGCCTCGACCGGAGGGGTTGAAGGCCATTCAGCGGTTCCTGGGATTCGCCAACTATTACCGACTCTTCATACCGCACTTCTCTTCCAGGACTGCTCCAATCTCCGCGCTCACCCGCAAGGATGCTAACCCCAAACAGTGGACGCCCGAAGCAGAGGAGGCCTTTCTTTCCTTAAAACAGGCCTTCTCTTCCGCTCCAGTGCTGCATCGCCCGGACGGCAACAAGCAGTTCTTCCTGGAGGTGGATGCTTCCTCCTCTGGAGCCGGAGCGGTACTCACTCAAAAATCTTCATCCGGGAGGATGGTATCCTGCGGCTTCTTCTCCAAACTCTTCTCCTCCTCCGAGCGCAACTACTCCATAGGAGACCGAGAGTTATTGGCCATCAAGTTGGCATTGGAGGAGTGGCGTTACCTACTCGAGGGGGCTCTTCATCCGGTAATCATTTACACGGACCACAAGAATCTGGCTTACCTCCAGCATGCTCAGAGACTTAACCCTCGCCAAGCCCGGTGGTCCTTGTTTTTTGCCCGCTTCGATTTTCTCTTGCATTTTCGCCCGGCTGACAAGAACGTCAAGGCTGATGCCTTGTCCCGGTCTTTCCTGGTGTCAGATCTCGAGGAAGAACCTAAACATATCATCGATCCCGCCAGAGTGATGCGGGTGGCTCCCGTGAGTCTAAATCGTCTCCCTACTGGTAAGACGTTCGTATCAGTAACCGACCGGAAGAGAATCCTACACTGGGGTCATTCGTCTAAACTAGCTGGCCACGCTGGTCAGAAAAAGACCCTCCAACTCATAACCCGGCATTATTGGTGGCCTACCCTGCACAAGGACGTAATAGACTTTGTATCTGCCTGTGTCTCCTGTGCCCGCAACAAAGTTCCGAGACACCTGCCTGCCGGCCGTCTTCTTCCGCTTCCTGTACCCGCTGCCCCCTGGCAGCATATAGACATGGACTTCATAACAGATCTGCCCGTTTCTGCCGGTTGTACGGTCATTTGGGTGGTCGCTGACCGCTTTTCCAAGATGGCTCACTTCATTCCTCTGCCAGGTCTTCCGTCTGCACCCGAGTTGGCTAAAGACTTTATCCGCCACATCTTCCGTCTCCATGGTCTGCCTCGTCACATTGTGTCGGATCGTGGGGTACAGTTCACCTCACGTTTCTGGAGAGCCACTTGTAAGTTGCTAGACGTCACCTTGGATTTCTCCTCCGCTTACCACCCGCAGTCCAATGGACAAGTTGAGCGAATCAATCAGAATCTGACCAGTTATCTCCGGCACTTCGTTAATGCCCACCATTCTGACTGGGTGGAGCTCCTGCCTTGGGCCGAATTCTCTTACAATAATCACGAGAGCGAATCTTCCTCCAAGTCTCCGTTTTTTGTAGTCTTCGGTCAGCACCCTCGGATCCCTGTTCCTGTCACCATCTCTGTGGACAATCCAGCTGCGGAATCTCTGGTTAGAGAATTTTCCTCCATATGGGAGAGTACCCGATCCGCACTCATTCAGTCATCCGAGCGTATGAAGAGACATGCTGACAAAAGACGTCTGGATCCTCCTCAATTCCGTCCTGGGGATAAGGTCTGGCTTTCGTCCAAGTATGTCCGGCTCAAGATTCCTTCCTACAAGTTAGGCCCTCGGTTCATCGGTCCCTTTGAGATCATCAGTCAGATCAACCCGGTGTCCTATAAATTGAAACTCCCGGCCAATTTGCGCATTCCTAACTCTTTCCATGTATCTCTCCTCAAACCGTGGTACTTAACTCTTTTTTCAAGTCTACAGGTACACCTCCTGCTCCAGTGTCTGCTGACGATGAATTTGAGGTAGAGAACATTCTGGCCACCAAAAGGGTAGGAAGAAAGACTTATTTTTTGGTGGATTGGAAGGGGTTTGGTCCTGAGGAGAGAACGTGGGAGCCTCGGGAGAACATCCATGCCCCTCTCATCCTAGCTAAATTTCTTTCTGGCCTAAAGAGGGGGGGGCCTAGAGGGGGGGGGTACTGTAGCGTCGGCGTCCCTGCCTTCTGCCAGGCAGGGACGCTGTTCCCCTGCAGCAGCGTCCTCTGCCAGGCAGGGACGTCGCCCCCCTTACCCTTCCTCAGCGTCCTCCTTCCGCCCTGCTGGGGCCGCGCGCTCCTTCCCTGCTGCTGGACTTAGGGCGCGCGCCCGCGCCCTCCCCCGCTCTTAAAGGAGCCGCGCGCATTTTTCAAATAAGTCCCCGGCCAATGCCGGAGGACTCCACCCTATATTAAGGGCTTCCTCCTTAATGGAGGTGCCCGAGCAATGTTGTTGTTGCACTGTTTCACTCTGCTTCAGCCCTCAGGTCCCGTTACCAGTTACCTGCCTGTTTCCTGCCCGTTTGCTGTATGCTACCTGTCCGCAAGTCTACCCGGAGGTTCGGACGTCACAAGTGGTGATCCACGGCTATTCCAGAGACTCTTGCCTGCTCGCTTGGGAGCGATCATCTGCCATCTGACTGCAGCCCTACCCGGAGGTTCGGACGTCACAAGCGGTGATCCCCGGCTATTCCAGAGACTCTTGCCTGCTCACTTGGGAGCGATCATCTGCCATCTGACTGCAGCCCTACCCGGAGGTTCGGACGTCACAAGCGGTGATCCCCGGCTGTTCCAGAGACTCTCGCCTGCTCACTTGGGAGTGTCCATCCGCCATCTGCCTGCTAGCCTACCGGGAGGCTTCACCATCTCAGGTCGTATATACCTGTCCATCTAGAGACTGCCCCGGTTACTTGCTGTGACAACCTGCCTGTCAATCCAGAGACTGCCCCGGTCACTTGCCGTGACAACCTGCCTGTCTATCCAGAGACTACCCCGGTCACTTGCCGTGACAACCTGCCTGTCAATCCAGAGACTGCCCCGGTCACTTGCCGTGACAACCTGCCTGTCTATCCAGAGACTGCCCCGGTCACTTGCCGTGACAACCTACCTGTCAATCCAGAGACTTCCCCGGTCACTTGCCGTGACAACCTGCCTGTCAATCCAGAGACTGCCCCGGTCACTTGCCGTGATCCTTTCCCGTATAACCAGAGACTGCCCCGTCACTTGCCGTGACTTCCTGTCCGTCTCCCTGGGCGCCACCCGCTCTCTTACAAGTATAACCTTCTTGTATAAATAAAGCTCAGAGGTTCCACCTACCTGACCCGTTACAACCTCTATTATGAAGGCAAGCTCGGGGTTGGGATGTACTAGGATAGGTGCAGTGGTAAATTTATCTTTTAGACGGGAAAATGCTTCCTGGCTTGGGGAGTCCAGGAGAACCTAGACTCTTTCCGGGTAAGTTGGGTGATAGGTGACACTACCTCAGAGAAATTTCTAATGAAACGTCTATAGAAGTTGGCAAACCCGATGAAGCGCTGTACCTCTTCACATTTCTAGGACTTGGCCAATCCTTGATGGCTTGGGTTTTGCTTCCATCCATACTAATTCCTTGTGTAGACAGTACATACCCCAGAAATTGAATTTCGGTCCTATGGAATTCACACTTTTCAAGTTTGATGTAAAGATGATTTTGTCTTAGACGTTCCAAGACCATTCTCACATGTCCATTATGTTCCTCTGTGGAGTTAGAAAAAATTAGAATATCATCCAAATAAATTACCACGAATGTATCTAGGAGATCCCTGAAGATGTAATTCACCAAGTGTTGGAAAGTGGCTGGGGCGGTACTCAGACCAAAAGGCATAACTAGATATTCAAAGTGTCCATAGCGTGACCTGAATGCAGTCTTCCATTCATCCCCAGGTCTAATACGGACTAAGTTATTGGCCCCACAAAGATCTAGTTTAGAGAAAATTTTGGCATGTCGCACTCTCTCCAATAACTCAGGGATTAAAGGCAATGGATAACGGTTTCTAATAGTAACCTTATTGAGTTCCCTATAGTCTACGCATGGTCTCAGAGATCCATCTTTCTTCTTTACAAAGAAGATGGGTGCACCTGCGGGAGATGAAGAGGGGCGTATGAAGCCCTTGGCTAGATTTTCGTCTATGTAATCCTTTAAAGCCTTTAGCTCGGGCCCCGCCAGGGGGTAGATCTTACCAAAAGGTATCTCTGCTCCAGGCAATAATTCAATTGGACAATCATATGGACGGTGAGGAGGAAGCTGGTCAGCGTTCTTCTTGTCACATAAATCCACATAGTCCTGGTATACAGCTGGTAGTTCAGGGACTGACATGGTTCCTTTAGGAACAGAGCAAGCTGAAACTTTTGGACTCATCTGTTTCTCTGGAAAGTGTAATTCCTTGGTCTCCCAGTTAATGGTAGGATTCTGAGCCTGCAGCCATGGTAGCCCTAGAATAATGGGAAAGTGGGGAGAAGAGATAAGCATAAAGGACAGTTTCTCTTGATGATCTTTACCCATAAGAACCCTCAAAGGCTCTGTTTCCTGATCCACTGGTCCAGAGGTCAGCAGGGAGCCATCCACAGTCTCCATCTGTATTGGAGTAGCCTTCTTCACTGAACGTATCCCCTGTTTCAGAGCAAAGGAGACATCCATAAAATTTCCACTTGCCCCTGAGTCGATCATAGCAGAGCTAGACACCCAAGCTGAGTCAACCCAGAGTTTGATGGAAAGAAAGCAATGAGAATTGTTTTTCTTACAACTCAGCTGGGACACCGCTGAGGAAACTTGAAAAATGGCAGCGTTTACACAGTCAACGTCCTCAGAGGTAACGGAGTTTAAGTCCGAGAAATCAAGATCTGTTGCTGCAGATCTCTCTGGAGCCTGAGGCTCGGACCTGACAGATCCCCTCTCGCAACACTCACAATGAATGAGTGCTGCAGTAGTCTTACGAGAACGGCTGGGGCAGTTTATAATGAAGTGCCCTGACTTACCACAATAGAAACATAGATTTTCCTTAAAACGATGTTCCTTGCATGCATCACTAACCCGTCGTTGTAAAGAGTCTACCTGCATGGGTTCAGGTTCAGGTTCCCGTGTAATCCTACTCAAAGGTTCCTTAGCTGGAGAGGAAGGTAGGAAAAGGTTAGTGCGATTGCTTTCGAACCATCTCTCTTGCCTGCGTTCAGTCAGACGAGTATCAATACGGATGCAGTAGTTAATAAAGTCACCTAACGCAGTGGGAGGGTCGGCACGAGCAAGTTCATCCTTAATCAGTGGAGATAACCCCTTTCGAAAAATAGATTTTTTGGCGGAACTGTCCCAGGTGGTATCAAGGGCCCATCTCCTGAAATCCAAGGCATATTCAGCTACCGAGTGCTTACCTTGGCGCAAAGCTAACATGGCTGCTTCAGCTGTTGCACCTCGATTGGGGTCATCAAACACCTGCCCCATGGCTGAAATAAAAGCATCAAGGTGATTCAAACAATCATCCTCAGTCTCAATCAGAGGGTTTGCCCACATCAAAGCCTTGTTGGTAAGCAACATAATTATAGTAAGCACCTTAGATCGTTCAGTGGGAAATTGTGAAGCATGTGCAGAAAAAAAAAGATTGCATTGATTAATAAATCCCCTGAATTTCTCACGTTCACCGCCAAAACGAAAAGGGGGCAACTTGGGAATCCCAGAACTCGGGGCTACGGCAGGAACCTGGACTCGCTCTTCTAGAACCTCAATCCTGGCTCGCAAATCCTGGGCAGTCTGTCCAAACACTTGCAAATTGTGATTAGTGAGGTCCTGTAGGCTTGAAAAACGGGTCTTTATATTCTGCAAATCTGCAAGGATATTATCAGTCACTCCGCAAAGTTCCTTTATGCGGGCCTCCATTTCCAGATCTTTTAAGACAGGAGTACTGGAAGAAGAGGAGAGGAGAAAAAAAAAACAATAGTGTTTACCTGTGGTAACACTGCAGAGAGAAAAAAAATTAAGGGAACTGCTCACCTGGAATGGTTGTGAGAAGTCACAACCACTATCATCACAGAAAGTTCACCCGGACATCTGATATCCACAGTTACAGCAGACAAAAAAGAGAAAAGAGAAAAAAAAAAAAAAACCAATAGTGTTTACCAGTGGTAACACTGCAGAAAAAAAACACTTAAGGGAATTGCTCACCTGGAATGGTTGTGAGAAGTCACAACCACTGTCATCACAGAAAGTACAACCGGACATCCGATATCCACAGTTACAGCAGACACAGCCTTTCCAGACCCAGCAGACACTAACGTTTTGGCTTCAGAATCTTGTAATGTATGTAGTACAGTTCATATAGCGTCTTGTGCTTGGGTGCGATGAAAATACATGAGACACAGGTTTGATATAGAAAGTCTTGTATTACTTCATACAAGTTGGCAAAAATAGTCACACAGTTTGCAGACACAGAAGCAGGAGACACAGCAGGCCAGAGTAATCTAAGCTCAGCAATCACTCTCCACAACAGGTTCAGGATCTTCTTCTCTGTTACCGTAAGTCCATGCAAACGTGGGTCTTTCAAAGAGCAGGGTTCAGAGTCCACAAGTGCTTCAGAGTTCCTCAGTAGGAATAGCTGGAGTACAAGGTCCAAGGCTTTAGGAGTCAGGTCACAGGTTCACTGCAGGCTAGATTCTGAAGCACTGATTGCTCAGCTGTGGCTGCTTAAGAAGCAAAAGGAGAGAATCAGGCGGGAACATGCAAGCTGGAAACTCCATTTTGACTGTGGGCAAGATAGCTGCAGCAAGACAGAAAGTAAAATGGCTGACGAACAAACTGAGTTTCAGGAACATGTACACAGAACCTTACAATGGCTCTCTACTGACTTCTGGACCAGTGGATCAAGAAACAGAGCCTTTGAGGGTCCTTATGGGTAAAGATCATCAGGAGAAAATGTCTTTTTTGCTTATCTCTTCTCCCCACTTTCCCATCATTCTAGGGCTACCATGGCTGCAGGCGCAGAATCCTACGATTAACTGGGAGACCAAGGAATTACACTTTCCGGAGAAACAGATGAGTCAAGGAGTTTCAGCTTGCTCTGTTCCTAAAGGAACCATGTCAGTCCCTGAACTACCAGCTGTATACCAGGACTATGACGATTTATGTGACAAGAAGAACGCTGATCAGCTTCCTCCTCACCGTCCATATGATTGTCCAATTGAATTATTACCCGGAGCCGAGATACCTTTTGGTAAGATCTACCCCCTAGCGGGGCCCGAGCTAAAAGCTTTGAAGGATTACATAGACGAAAATTTAGCCAAGGGCTTCATACGCCCCTCTTCATCTCCCGCAGGTGCACCCATCTTCTTTGTGAAGAAGAAAGATGGATCTCTGAGACCCTGCATAGACTATAGGGAACTCAATAAGGTTACTATTAGAAACCGTTATCCATTGCCTTTAATCCCTGAGTTGTTGGAGAGAGTGCGGCATGCCAAAATTTTCTCTAAACTGGATCTCCGTGGGGCCTATAACTTGGTCCGTATCAGACCTGGGGATGAATGGAAGACTGCTTTCAGGTCACGCTATGGACACTTTGAATATCTAGTTATGCCTTTTGGTCTGAGTACCGCCCCAGCCACTTTCCAACACTTCGTGAATGATATCTTCAGGGATCTCCTAGATACATTTGTGGTGATTTATCTGGATGATATTCTAATTTTTTCTAACTCCACAGAGGAACATCATGGACATGTGAGAATGGTCTTAGAACGCCTAAGACAAAACCATCTCTACATCAAACTTGAAAAATGTGAATTCCATAGGACCGAAATTCAATTTCTGGGGTATGTACTATCTACGCAAGGGATTAGTATGGATGGAAGCAAGACCCAAGCCATCAAGGATTGGCCAATTCCTAGAAATGTGAAGGAGTGCAGCGTTTCATCGGGTTTGCCAACTTCTATAGACGTTTCATAAGAATTTTTCTGAGGTAGTGTCACCTATCACCCAACTTACCCGGAAACAGTCTAGGTTCTCCTGGACCCCGCAAGCTCAGGAAGCATTTTCCTGTTTAAAGGATAAATTTACCACCGCACCTATCTTAGTACATCCCAACCCCGAGCTTGCCTTCATAATAGAGGTGGATGCTTCAGACTGTGCCGTTGGAGCTATACTTTCTCAGAGAACAGGTGAGAAGAATGTCTTGCATCCCTGTGCCTTCTTTTCCCAGCAGTTGTCTTCGGCTGAGAGGAACTACGATGTGGGCAATAGAGAATTGTTGGCCATTATTGCCGCCTTCAAGGAATGGAGACACCTTCTTCAGGGAGCTGCACAGCAAATAGTCGTCCTGACAGACCATCGTAACCTTGAATTTATCAGGTCGGCTAAGTGCCTGACTCCTCGCCAGGCTCGCTGGAATCTTTTCCTAAACCAATTTAATTTTGTCATTTCTTATAGACCAGGATCGCGCAATGGAAAGGCTGATGCACTCTCTAGGATTCATTCAGCAGAGACACGTCCACTTACTCCTCCTAAGACTATTCTTCCTGACTCTAGATTCCTGGGAGTGATTCATAATCAAGACCTACTTAAGGACATCAAGGAAGCATACCATGCGGATTCTTTGTTGGCTCAACCCCCAAGGGACGTAAGTCTTGTCTTTAAGAATGGTGTGTGGATTCAGGGACAACGTCTGTATATACCTGAAACAGTCAGATTGAGAGTATTGCAACTCATCCACGATTCCAAGATAGCCGGGCATAGGGGAATTCTAAAGACACAAGAATTTCTTTCTCGTTTCTTTTGGTGGCCCACTTACAGGAAAGATGTCTTAAACTATGTCACTTCATGTGAAGTCTGTGCAAGATGCAAAACACCTCGCTCCTCACCAACTGGTCTGTTGCAACCTCTTCCCACCCCGTCCCGCCCGTGGGGATCCATTTCTATGGACTTCATTGTGGAGTTACCAACCTCTCAAGGGAAGAACACCATTCTAGTGGTGGTTGACCGTCTAACAAAGGCAGCTCATTTTATCCCTTGTGTCGGCTTACCCACTGCAAAACAGACATCAGACTTGATGATTAAGAATGTGTTTCGCTTACATGGAGTACCGGATGAGGTCATTTCGGATCGAGGGGTGCAATTCACTTCAAGGTTTTGGCAAAATTTCTGTGCAGCATTGGACATTAAAGTAAACCTTTCTTCTGCTTTTCATCCCCAGACTAATGGACAGACAGAACGAACCAATCAGACCCTGGAGCAGTATCTCCGCTGTTTTATCTGCCACCTACAGGATGATTGGGTGGATCTACTTCCACTGTCTGAGTTCTCTTATAACAACTCTCAGAGCGCCTCCACTAAGCAGTCTCCTTTTTACTCCAATCTAGGTTATCATCCTAACATTCTTCCTCGATTTCCCATAGATACGCCTTGCCGGCAGTGGCTGAAAGAATCACTTCTTTACAAAATAATATGGATCTTCTAAAGGAAAATCTAGAATTGGCTCAGGAAAGGTACAAGAAAGCAGCAGATAAATTTCGTAAACCTGCACCAGCTTTCAAGGTAGGAGATTTGGTCTGGCTGTCAACCAGAAATCTTAAATTAAAGATTCCATCGTCTAAATTGGGACATAAGTACATTGGACCTTATAAGATCAATAAGATTATAAGTGCTGTTGCTTGTCGTCTTCAACTACCCAGAACTATGAGAATCCACCCTGTCTTTCATGTATCCCTACTAAAGGCTGCAACACCCAATACGTTTCCTGGACGTTCTTCTCCTTGCCCTGACCCAGTGCTGGTCGATGGTCAGGAAGAATTTATGGTGGAAAGGATTCTAGATTCCAGGTTGTACAGAAATCAGTTGCAATATTTGATTAAATGGCAGGGCTACCCAGTGGAGGACAACTCATGGGAACCAGTCAATAATGTAAATGCTCCTCGCCTGCTCCGCCAGTTTCATCAGAGGTACCCTGACAAGCCTGGTCTGAGGTCATCCGGAGGTTGTCCCTAAGGGGAGAGTAATGTAAGGTTCTTTGTCTCTGTTGACATGTTCCTTGAAACTCAGTTTTCCGTCGGCCATTTTGCTTTCTGTCTTTCTGCAGCTCTTGCCCTCAGTTAATATGGAGTTTCCAGTTTTCATGTTCCCGCCCTGATTCTTCCCTCTTGCTTCTTAAGCAGCCTCAGCTGAACAATCAGTGCTCCTGAATCAAGCCTCAGTCAGTCTGTGACCTGACTCCTGGAAGCCTTGGACTTGTACTCCAGCTATTCCCTACTGAGGAACCTTGGAACACTTTTGGACTCTGGAAACCTGCTGTTTGGTGAATCCATGTTTGCAGAGGAATTACGGTACAGAGAAGAGATCCTGAACCTGCTTTGGAGAGTTATTGTAGAGCTTGAAGTTACTCTGGCCTGCTGTGTCTCCTGTCGCTGTTCCTGCAAACTGTGTGAACTTTTCAGCATGCTTGTATGAAGTAATACAAGTCATTTCATTTCAACCTATGTCTCCTGTGTTTTCCTCGCACCCAAGCACAAGACGCTATAGGAACTGTACACTATACTTGACACACATGGAGTTTATTGCAGGCGGAGCGGGCATTCCAGAGTGATCCAGAGAGAGGGAGCAGGGTGGTGGGCGTCAAGGGCACGGATTTGAGGTTGGAAAGATTTCGGGTGTTAATACTGGGTTGGGAGCGATAGGAGGGGTAATAATGGGAGGTATGAGCTGTGGGGGTCCAGGATTGGGAGATATGTCACCATCAGTGAGGAGCAGCAGAGAGAGACAAAGTATGTGGGAGAAGGACAGTGGGCAGCTTGTTTTGTGTCTTAATAGGAGAGATCTGAGGTTGAGGAGCAGGTCAGCAGAGGAGGTTAGGTGTGGAGGCAAGAGGGAAGCAGAGATTAGTAGTTGGTTAGCGGGTGCTGGAGTTTGCGGATAGGGAAGGAGAGTGAGGATTAATGGAGGCAAAACTGGTAGAGCGTATGTCGGCATGGTGGGAGTAAGTGTGGATAACAAAAGTTAGTCGTACCTTCTGTTCACTTCTGACTCATTTCTGACATATTTCTGTAGTCAGTTATCCTTAAAGAGACATCCTTATAGAGACAGACCAAGGTCCAGACAGACCTATGAGTCTGAATTTATAACAAGTTAACAGCACATGAAACAGGTCAGGTGTGATCAGGAGGGAGGACCAGCAGGCAGATTGGTTACAGACACAGGAGGGGATTAATTAGAAGTCAGAAGACAAAATACAAGGGAAATAGAGCCAAATGGACAGAAAAGGCCAAGTGACTGTTAGCATCTATGAAATAAGGTATTGCTGCAGTCATTAGACATACCAAGAGTAGCAGAGAGATGCAGGATGATTGGGATCAGGAAAGATGGGTTATATTATTGCTGCAGTCATTAAACATACCAAGAGTAGCAGAGAGATGCAGGATTATTGGGATCAGGAAATATGGGTTATGTCAG